>LOEQ01013578.1:0-17248 GCA_001685075.1 Bramus lutescens | reverse complement strand
GAGAGAGAGAGAGAGAGAGAGAGAGAGAGAGACCTAAACAGTCAAAATCTGCATCAGAGATTCATTATACCAACAGCTAGATGATTAGAAATAAAACTTCAAATGATTTCTGTCTGAATGAAAAGAAAGAAAAGAGATGAGAGACAAGGGAGCCATGTACATGGAATCTAAATTGTGAAGGAAACCCTCAGGTGTGGAAAGGGCTAGTGCCTTTTTTTCAGTCATGAAATTCATGGAGCACAGATTCTGACTGCAGGTACAAAAGCTAATGTTGCCTCATATCTACCTCTGGAGTTCTACTTCTCCTTTTCAAACGTTTGAAGATTACGCCAAAGTTCATTCTGAAACACTATAGCTGCTTCCTGGGGTGCAGGGTGGTGGTGGAAGGAGCTAAACTTGTTAGTGAAATCATGCTCATGATTTTTTCTTAAAACAGAGTAAGTACTTGGGAGGCAGAGGCAGACAGATCTATGTTTAAGGTCATTTTGGTCTACAAAGTGAATTTCAGGACCCCAAAGGAAATCAAACAACCAAAAACAAATCAAAAAAATGAATAAAGGAAAAAACACAGAAAATATTATAAGGTAGAGTCAAGTGGCAAAAAGGAATGAACTGACTGAAACTGAGATCTAAGATTGAATGATAATCTATCTGGTTACAGAAAATCTTACATCCTGTTTAGAAATACACAGTATTTATTACCTTGAAATAAATATCTATCCCTTATTCTACATCTTTTATCCTAATGCTAGAAGGTTGCTGTCTCCTGACCCTCGTCTCTAATGGCCACAAACACAAATCTCAGAAATCATAACAGTGAATCAGTCTCTTCCAAAGGCTAAAATAGAACATCATTTATTTGGTGGAGATCGGTAGTCAAGAGATGCTGGTATACAGGGCTCCCAATTATTTTAAAGGAGAAGAAATGTTCCTCACCCAGAAGGAAAATCACGTGACTAACACACAGTATCATCAACTTCATGCCTTCCTGTTTTAAGCATAAAAGCAAAATGAGCTTGACAATAAATATCACATTTTTTATCTTGACAGAAAGCAGGGATGGTACAAGGATTTAATAGGATTATTTATTACCCCATGGCACACAATAGTTCCTGTCACTACTGGGACTTAGTGTTCATCTTCCTGTATGCGGTTATTTCCATATTACTGGCACCCAGTAGCCCAACTGAGTTTGGACCTATTAAGACATATTTTGAGTTAGAAAAGGGCAATTGAAGTATCTGCATAATGTGGCTTAAGCATTGTTAATCAAAAGAAATGAAGAAAACTAAATGCAGAAAAGTGAGGCATTTCTAGGGTCTCAGAATATCAACATGGAGGTAGAGAGCTAAGACCTGCTAAGTAAAATTATAATCAGCTCTTGGATAACTTTCCTATATCTCTTATTTAGACTGAGGAAGCAAACTGAATAATTAATGTTAGAGAGGAAGTTAGTTTTCCTAAGTTTTAGAAACACATTGATTCAGAAAGTCAGAAAGGTTTTAAAGATCAAATTGCATGAGGCATCATCTAGAGTTACTCACTTGGGGGCCTCCTATTATTATCCTTCATGAAGAGACGCTCTTCCTCTCCTGAACTCTATGATAAAAGTGTCATCACATAAAAAAGGCACTCACTCGAAGGCTAGAGAGAGGGATCTTCCCTACATATATCTGTACCAAGTGGTGTAGGGTTCATGAATTCATTTCTGCTTCTCTAGACCCCTGCTTTCTCACTTATAAACATCAGCAAGTGCATAGATGACTGCCCTGGGGCCTGCAGAGTCACAACCTACTTTGAAAAAAGTTTCTACATTCATCTAGAAAAAGCACAGTCCAGATCAAAAGACCACATGACCTACCATTAAAATCTAGTAGTCTCTTCAAGCAACAGCACTGGCAGGCTTGAAATTACCCAATGACACTTGGGTAACTGGCGAGGAAGCATGGAAAGATGTTTGATGTGAATCTCCAATGGTTTCTCCCTTTGTTCTTGTATTAATCATGCAGATCTCCTAACTTTCTGTAACCCTTGTTGGCCCCCTCCCCTCCCACCTCCTCAGCCCTTAGAATACCCTGCCAATAATGTGTGCAGTATTACTTCTCCCTCAAATACATCTACGGAAATTCAAACATAGGAAGTCACAGTGATTTTTCTCCTGCTTAAATAGTCCACATAGCTTAAGGGTGGATCATGGCTATCAGTACCTCTCGGGGTTCAAGATTAGTCCTGAAAAAAGAAACTTAGAGATACTAGAAGAGTTTTAGTATTATTTTATCACTTGCTAAAAAACCAAGTGTGACCTGTATGCTAAATTTAAGGTTGTGGAGAAGCTTGAAAGTACATTAGGACAAGGGACCGGAAATACCTTGAGTAGACCACCTATAATCATGATGTCAAGAGTAACAAATAAGAGGGACAGCATTTACCTTGCTGGATTTGATCAGTGACTGCTGGGCTAGAAGGCAAATTTCTGGAAGCAGGAAGGTAAGCGAGGAAGGAAGTCTGAGTATTCTTGGAGATGTCAAACTGCTTCTTCGTTATAGATTCTGAGGCTGACTTCAGAGACTAGCTTTGACGCTTATGGTTTAATGAGATAAGAAACATAAAACGCCAGTTTGTCCTGTTCCTTCTAGTAGGTGAGCTCTGCACGTGCTACATATAAAAGGCTAAAAATATTTTGTAGTCTCACAGCTAAAGGCAGGGACCAGATCACACCTGTTCTGTTTTCTAGTTCAGTGTCCTTCCAAAAAGCTATGAACAGGCAGAAAAATAACAGTTTAAAATAACTATTTAACTAAAAACAACATATGTCTCAAAAGAAAAGAAACCAAGCATTTCTCAATTATCCAAAATTGTATTCTCTTAGCAGTGGTGGACTTCTACAAAAACTTTTTTTCTTTAGTTTTCTTTTTTTTCTTCTTCTTCTTTCTCCCTCTCCCTCCCTCCCTCTCATTGGACAGGTTTCACATATCCCAGGCTGCCTTTAACTCACGTATGAAGATGATCATGAACTCCTGATCCTCCTGCAGCAACCATACCACATGCTGAAATTATGATTGCAGGCACATGCCACCCTAAAACCTGGCTGTAATCCTAATGACATTCAGAAGGAATAACTTTTTCGAAGGAACTTTCAATGAAGTTCAGTTTTCTTGTGGATTTTTGTTGTTGTTGTTTTTTTTTTTATTTTGCACATTCCCTATTGTGAAGACAAAGGGTCTTTTATTTTGGAAGATAGGTCTTGGGCTGCAGGGGAGCCACTCCCTTAATGGAGGCAGTTGCCATTCTCAGTTGAGAATTTGCAAGCACATTTGCATCCAAATGTTGAGCCCCTGGCTTCCTTCATGAACCTAGAATTTGTTGACAATCATTCCTCACTGAAAGGTTTAGAAAATCCCTGGATGATAGGCTACATGTCTGAACCTAGGCTAAGAAAAGTAAGGCTACTTAGACCAATATCAAGTTACCCAAGGAACTTCTTTTCTCTTAAAGAATAAAGATAGTGATTCGGGAAACATGACACATCATTTGGCATCAGGTCAATAAGAATAGAAGTTCAACGATAGTGTGCTGTCAGACTTCTCTGCCATCTCTCAATTCAGTCCAGTAAAATAGCAACATTGAACTGAATTTTACAATCAGTATACAGATGTATGCATGCATGCATGTATATCTGTATATATACACAAACACACATTGTGGGATTCCCCTCTGTATTCTGTGAATACCATTAATTAATAAAGAAACTTCTCTGAGCCCATAGAAGAGCAGAGCAGAACAGAGCTAGGCAGGGAAAACTAAACTGAATGCTGTAAGAAAGTAGGCGGAGCCAGGGAGAAGCCATGTAGCCTTGTTGGAGACGGATGCCAGAACTTTACCTGGTAGGCCATGAACTTCGTGGTAAAATATAAAATAATGGAGATGGGTTAATTTAAGATATGAGTTAGCCAGAAATACGCTTAAGCTATTGGCCAATTGGTTTTGCAAATAATATGGTTTTTGTGTGATAAGAGGCCTCATAGAACACACATGCGTGCACACATACACACACACACACATATATCTATACACACACACACATACATACATACATGGATGGGTTGGAGAAATGGCTCAGTGATAAAGAGCACTGCCTGCTTTTCCAAAAGTCCTAAATTCAATTCCCAGCAACTACATGGTATCTCATAACTATCTAGAATAAGATCTGGTGCCCTCTTGAGTAAGCAACCTGGCCAGTCATACTCATCAACTTAGACCATGAAACTCAATATGGACATGTTCAACATAACCACCATATGTGGTTCAGCATTGCCAGGGCATAAATTTCATTCATTCAGTTCAGGGATACATACATACACACATATATGTACATGTCATAATTAACAGGGGCTAGGGCTGTGAAATCTCAAGAGACTTTAATTGCTACATGGGCTGCTGCTTCTACAGAAAGTATCTATTTTTTCCCAATTGTGTTTTCCACATCTGTGCTTACTCTCACAGAGTGGTAGTAAGAATGAGTTGTCACAGCTAAAGAAATAACCAAACAGTGACAAGAACTTGCTGATTTTACAGAAGCCCAGGGTTGGTTCTCATCACCCAAATGTCAGCATACAATTGCATGGGACCCTATTTCCATGGAATATGACACCTTATTTGAGGTTCCAGTCTCACATTTAGTACAAGTACATATATTAAGATTAAAGCACCAATAAATATACAATAAAAACAAATACATCTTTGAATCAAAAAGAATAAAACTTAATCCCATGGATGCTGGGTTGTGTGTGTGCTACCATGAACAATGTCATAATACCTCCATTTTGTTATGAAAACTTTCCCAGCCACTCTAGCCCTCCAGGTCACTATTCTTCCATGTCACAAGTAGATGCTATTCAAAAGACTAAGCATAAACTGTACCATTGGCTAAGGTTCATGGCAATTCAAGGGTTTTTAAAGCTCAGGCATGCAAACAGAAATGTGATTTACACAGTTTCAGAGGACAGTATAGGTTTTGGAATCAATTGCACATAATTCATTTTGCAGTTATACAGGAACCATTTTAAAGAAAATGCGTAATATGTACTAAAGAAGTAAGTTGAAGGGGAAAAATCTACTTCAAAAGTAATATTGTTATCCCTTCATCAGATTTCAACTGCTCATCTCATTCCATCACTGCAAAGAATGGAGATCCATATAAATTGGTGAAATCAAAGACTGGTAGGAACTTTTCTAACTCAAGAAGTCACCTGGGTACAAGTCATGAAAAGGGGAGTAAACTGGGTTGGAGTAGGGATCCCTGGAGAACAACCCTGAAAAAGAGAGGACAGTGGGGGGAGTTTGCTATAAAGGCCACAACAATATTATGGCACCACTGACATTCACCACACTAAATGAATCAATGTAAACGTTGCCTTGCTCAAAACCTTTTAACTTCAGTTAACAAAGACTCTAGAGTTAACTGCTCTTGTGACTCTTGGCCTCAGACAGATGACCAATCCCATATTGCTTAAAGAAGCCACTCCCTTTCCAGTTAGAGCCTCAGGAAGCAAGGACACCATTCTCCTTCAGTGGAAAGTGGTTCATTGTTACAGATTTTTTTCAACTCTCCACCCTTCCTGTAATACAGAAGTGTGACTATTTCCATATGAGAGACACGATAATGACAACTCAGGGTTTAGCAAGGAAACATAAGGCATTCCAAAATCTTTGAGAATAATGATTTTTCATTAGTGACTTTCATGAATAAAAAGGGCTCAATTGATTTCAGGACTGAGAAGAACATGAGAGGAGGATTTATTCTTACACATCTTCCTAACATCTGCTTACTACATGTCCACACCATTCTTGCTCCGTATAACTTGTTTCCCTTTCAGGGCTGTGGGTTTAGAAATACATCTCAAATTCTCAATACAACCGATAGTAAGCATCACTGAAGTGATTTTTATTAAGAATCGTAATATGTCTTCCTTCAGATGTTGCTAGGTTGGCAGAATACAGGTTTAAATAGGATCTGTTTATTCTAATCAAACATGTATTAGCATAAATGAGAATTGCCAACAACATACTGACAATAAAGTTTGCTATGTGATGTAATTTTACAGATCAAAGAACTCATGCAATGTTGGGGTGGCACTGATACTTTATCAGTATGGAACCAAATAATCCATTGTCCCCCCCAAAAGTTTGAGGATTGCCTCCATGTTTGGTGGTTGGTAGCACCAGCAATTCTTAAATGCTTGACTGCAGAATCTGATCACTACTGCGAATGGGGACTTCTTTGACCTGCCATGTGTTTAGGACACAAAATTTGATTTGAAATGTAGCACTACTGCCCTCCAGCACTGGAGGATAAAATTCTAAAGACAATAAAAGTGTTAAAAAAGATCAACAGACGATTCAGAGTTTTACATTCCTTTAAACATCTCAGCAAATGTGATATCTTTATTCCCACTAGGGAATTTTTTTTCTGCATTGAGATTTAGCAAACACAAAAGGTACATTCACAGGGAAGCCAGTGATGCTCCTGGCTTATAGATTTGAAAGTTTTCTTAAAATCAAAACAAAATATCCACAAAGAAAACATTTCCATAATGTTATTTTTTAGTCTGACTCTAGCCTATCTGTGGACATTATTGTGACATGACTATTCATCTCATAGATTCCAGAATCTAATTACTTGATCAAAAGATTCGGACCACTTTAGTGTTAACAAAGTTGTAAAAATCAAACTGCAGAATCGAGGATATGGGAAAAAAGTGGAATACTGGCAAATATAGTCTAGATTGTGTAGGAGAAAATATCTTCAATTTCTATTTCTTCTTTAAATTCTCTGGAACCCAATTTCTCCAGGAGAAGGCTATATGCAGTAACACTGTAAGGCTACTTTTTCACACATTACCATAGCCCAAAATAGACATACATTCAATGGGCAAAGAAATACTTTGAAAAGATTCATGTTTATTCCTAAAACACCAATGACTATCATTCTGTGAATATATTCCTCTCAAAGAGAATTTGGCTACTTCCAGTATGTTATACTAGTTTTTAAGCCTTCTTCCGCTTCTCAAAACCAAGCACACATTTAGCCAGCTACACCAAAAGAAATGTAGAATGAAAATGCACGTGTGTGTGTGTGTGTGTATGTGTGTGTGTGCCATTTCTTTTCCCTCTTGAGCCTAAGACCAAATTGTATGTCCCAGGAAACTCTACCTTGTGATTGAAACTTAAGATTATGAACAAATGTGAAGTGCCACCAGTAGCCCCTTCTTAGATATCATGTTGTTATAGCCTCATCCTCTCCTCTCTTAATATCTCGAGTTGGAAGAGCTAAGGGAAGTCTTAGCTACTACAGACCATTGGAGGGAAAGCTTAGGAGTTTCTGAGTCACTGTATAGAGAAAAGACAACAACTGACTCATATTTTACTGTAACATGCATGATTAAATGCATTTGTTGAATTTTTCTTTGTTTTCTGCTTGCTTGCTTGCTTGCTTGTTTTTTTGAGGAAGGGTTTCTCTGTGTAGTCAGGGTTGTTTGGAACTTACTCTGTTGACCAGACTGACCTCAAACTCACAGATATCTGCCTGCCTTTCCCTCCTAAGTGTGTGCAAACACTACCCAATAAGATCTTCTTGGTATAGAGGTCAACATTGTCCCATATAAATACTATCTCAAGTCAGATAAGCATCCAATTACAGCTAAACTGCTCACTACTTTTGTGAAACTTAATTACTCCACAATTATGAATGCTTATGAGCTTGTGATTCTCATTGCTAGTGTAGGTGTCAGCCTCCAATTTTCTATTTCTTCTTATGAAATAACTGTGTGGATATTCAAATTGGATAAGCATGTCCACATATGTAGAGGTGTTATATCCCCTAGAGAGAAATAGTGAGTGGGACCATCATGATAAAATTTAGTAACGCTTTTCCAATACTGAATCAGTCAAAAGTCAGCTTTTATTAGATAGATGTTGTCAAATTATAAATAACAAATCAACATAAGTTAGCTGCAAACCATGTATTAAGTCTCCATGTCTGGCCCTGACATAGGACAAGCAATTTAAACAGGTAAATCCTCCTAAAATTATACCCTAAGAAAAAGAAATCAACAACAGTTCAGTGCAGGATCATCCCTACGGGTTTCCAATGATGCATGGACAGCAGTTGTGAGAGGCAATCATTGGCTCAATCAAGTCTATTGTGAGAACAGTAATTCTGTCTGTTTTATTAACACAACTACTTACACTGCTGAAAATATCAAGCAGTAGTCAGCTTTCATATGGCCATTAAGAAAAGCTAAGAAATTGTTGAGAAACAAGTTTCTCTTAATGTGTGGTTTTTGCTTAAAGGTGCAAGGCAAGGTTTATTCATGCAGCTGATCTCGAAAACTGCTAAGAAGTAGCAAGTAAATGTCTGCAAAGAGCCCTAAAAAAATTTCCACTGATCATAAAAGATTTATTCAGCTTTCTTTTTAGTGTATTTTATTTTTTTTATTCAACTTTCATTCTTGTCTTTTGTCTTCATCATCTGCCACTCTCACCAGTCGTTTCCGAGGAATAATTTTGTGGTCACTTCTTTGTCCTCAGTTTTCCAAACTGAATTATGAATCCAGGTGATAAAGTATTCCCTGGGTTGCAGTCTCAATTCCCCTCTCCTATATCATATATTGTCTCTGGCATGCTTTAATTGTTTCATATTTTATTTATATGTATATCTGCCAATGCCACCAGACCCTGAACTACTTTGAGAGGTTCCCCAATCTTTATTGAACCTGGCACATGTGTCCAGTGAGTACGCAAATTATAAATCTTAGCTGATTTATAATGAATGCACATGCATATAAATTACCTTTTAAGCAATATAGCTATCAGCCAGACACTATAGCTAACTGTTCTTAAAATATCCCAATACCCCCATTAAGCAAGAGAAGCCGGAAAAAGGAGTGAATTAGAACTTGAGGTAAACTTGGGCTTCCTTGGTTTGACTACTGACTTCTTCATTTATCACATAAATAATATCAGAGAACTTACTGGTAGTTTCCAAGCTTCTGTTTTCTCCTGTGGAAAGTTAGGGTGATCACAAAACAGTTTAAAGTTGACGCAAACAAAATGCAGGCAAAATGCTCAATAAAGCATCTGTTTGGCATAGAGTCACAATTCTGGTAACATGAAACACATTGTCTTCATATGGTGACCCTCAAGAAGCCCAGGGTTCTAATTAGAAACCTGCAAATGAATAAATAAATAAATGCAGTTTCACTGTCACGCTGAGGGGGGAAGCCATCCCTGGGTTCCTGTATTTTGGTAGGAGACTCAACATTGTTGTCACAGACAAGATAAATACTACAGGATCAGTCGAGGTCAGTGAACCCTTTATGAGGTAAAGAATGTGGCAGCAGTGTGCAGAAATCAGAATTGTTTTAACTGCTCCCTGAAGTATCCCTTCTACAAACACACCCTGAAGCAGGCAGGGTCTTCTCTAAATAACAGAGAAGGTACAATGGGCCGGCAACATTCCCCACTCAAAGCTAAATGTTCTTTGAGGTTTCCTGTGCTACATTACAATTTTATGTGAATTTTCATTTTATTTCACAACATGGGCATGGTTGATTTAGCATAAAATAATGTGGTTATTAGGAAACCCTGTTATTTTTATGTGAGATCAACCATGGGCATATTAGCCAGCATTCTCACAGCCCCCTGCTGTACATCCCTATTTAAAAAGTATGGAATGGGGCCAGTTGAAAGGTCTATAAAGCACCGTGGCTCCATAAAGGGCTGGGATCTGAGAAACAAATGCACCCCTTGCCACTCTGCTCACCTGGCTTCAACAAAACTGTTTACTTTGACTTCAACTATGAAACCACATGTCTACCAAAGAAGACACTCGGTTCTCAACTCTACTAGTTACATACATTAATCTGCACTTAGCTGATTTTTTTTAACATATACCAGATCAACTCAGTTTGAGAAAATGAACTCAATTTACTCATAGAAAGGGCCCAATGTACAGACAAGGTGTTTCCCTTGCCATCTACAGAAGAATGAAAAGAAATCTTACCATGTTGCGTACGGGAGAGATAGGAAGAGTTTTAAAGATTTAATTTGGAAACTGAGAGGTTAATGTGGGCAATTTTAGGGTTACAGAATTCAGGGGAACTGTTTATACAGTAACCCATCAAGGGAAGCTATAGGACATGTGCATGGCTCCTTTAAAGAAAGCTTTGGACGGAGGGGCTGCAAATTTGAAAGGGTCAGGCCAGTAGCCCAGTCTGACCAAGTTCACTTCTGGCCGAATTTTCTTCAGCAGATGCTCCTTTGTTGGGGTGGGGGGCTCATCTTGAAGGCTATTGTGGTGCTTCTCCCTTGGGACCTCTGAGCAGCAGGAGAGGGTATTGTGCATCTAATGACTGTCAGCAGAATGTAGTACAGAACACAAAACCTTAGAAAAGGCTCTTTGGCTTCTGAGCCATGAGCTGAAAACATGCTGATCTAAAGAAAGCGGAACGAAAGAATCAACAAGAGATATGCTTCCTTAAATGGAGTAGACTGTACTATTTCCTTCTATCCATGAGAAACTCTGGCCCTCACCAACTCTTGGAAAACACACATGCCTTTCCATGAAGAGCAATTCTAAACATTTACCAACTGTTAATACCAGCACAAGTACTTCCTAATTATTAAGCTGAAGCTATCAAAAGCTTAGCAGAGTGGTCTACATAGAATGGCCAGCCTGTTTCAATAGGGCTACTACTTTTATAAATCCTATAGAAGCCATGTGTTCCAACAGACTGCTCAATTTTTGAGACACTGGGACAGTAGGTTATCTTAATCCCAAAGAAGACAGTCTCTTTCATAGCCTAGAGATTCACCTGTTGAGATCTAGCTGATGGACCCATCAAATTACCTTTCACTTGAAAAAGACAATTCCAAAGCACATCTGAGGTTTAATAACAACAGACATGTTTCCTGTTATTCCAGAAAAATGTCTTTTATATTGAAAATATAAACATAAAAATATAATTTTAAAAATTAAAAAGAAATTACATGAAAAGAAGCAGAAAAAGAAGAAGGATGAGGAGGAGGAGGAGAAGAAGAAGAAGAAGAAGAAGAAGAAGAAGAAGAAGAAGAAGAAGAACTATTTGCCTAGTATTTCATCCAGTCTCTCACTGCCTGGTGTCTATGGTCTCTGACTGCCTACTCTTTCAAAGTATTAATGAACGTGCTGTTTTGATTTTGAAACATTAGAATCACCAACCCTGATCTAAGAACATGTGAATGCTAGGGAATCTTCATGTTGACCTGTCAAAGAGTAGAGATTTGATGGCCACCGTACCAAACCTTAACTCGAATGAATACATTTGGTTAATTCTATAAAGCCTAGCTTTCTATACAGGAAGAATAGTTATACCTTTTATATTAATATTTATCTCCTGCTGACATCTGAATATCCTTCCTTGGGGTCCAGAAGACCAACCCATATGCTTTAGATCTTACACACTGATGTTTGGATATTCTGATTTCTTGCCTAGTCACATAGCTTTTGATAAATTTCTGGGCCCATTGATACTTTCATCTCCCCTTTCAAAATGGATATGTCTAAAAAATACAGCTCCCTACCTAGGAATTCAATGAGTATATATTTAGTACATTATGCTTAAATAGAAAAGAACTAAGAATCTTAGGGAAATTGAAGAATTAAAGAAATAGGAATCTTTACTTTCAAAGAGCCAATAATGTAGCATGCAGACCAAGCACACAAAATATAGTTACTAATGAAATACTAATCATTTAATAGAAATTAGAACCATAACTAGTAGCAGCCACTCGATTCTAAATTTTATTGGAAAATTTCAAAGAGAAGTAGTAGAGACTAAAGCAGTAAGGATGTTAAGATATTCTTCAAGAAGCGTTTGACTCCAAAACTTTGATGATCCTTATTCATCCATGTAAAATGCTGGGTAGCGACTCAGACACACTTGTAACACTGCACAAAGAATGAAACAAATAGACACAGATCACAGAGGCTGTCAAATAGATGTAGGCTAAGTGAGAGACCCTGTCTCAAGGAGGAGAGCAACTAAACAGGACGCCTAACATCCTTCTCTAGTATGCATGAGCTTGTATGCAAACACACACATGCATTTAAGTGCATGCACTGTACACATATACACCACACATACATTCCATTTTTTTCTGTGTGAAATACATACACACACACACTAGGGGGGGCGCTTTTAAAAAGATGATTTTGTTTTATTAACATGAGAAGATGCTGCGGGGAGAGACTAACAAAGGTTTTGATGTTGTAAAATTTTGAAGAAGGTATGACGTGTCTTAGTGAGATTTAAACCTTGTTTGTTGCCATACAAATTTCATAGCCCAACATGACAGAGACTGTAAGATCTTAATATTCCTTTAAAAGCAATAATACTCCAGAAAAATCAATAATACAAACCACAATTGATTGTTTATTTCTTAAAGATTTATGTCAGTGAAAACTACTTCAGGATATTAGGTTAATTTAACTCTAAAACACAAATTCTTTTAAAAGAAGTTTTGAAGTGGCGTGTAAAGATTAAAGGCTGTTTAGAGGTAATCCAAACTTCTGCAGCAAGTATTCTGTCTCAGAGTGGAGCTGATGGGTTTAGTTGAAGGACTCGTCCCTTATTCTGATTTAATCTCTGGATCTCTGCCATTGAATTATGAAAATTTGGATTAAGGAGAGATTCAATGTTAGAAGTGAGAGGGTAAAAGAAAAATAGAGTATAAGAGATTTTGTAGATGCCCTTGTTTCCGTCCTATTTCCAATTGGTCACAGGCATAAGGAGACTGTCTGAGCAGAGAATTAAAAGGATTCTAGAGGTACCACCATCTGTTAGTGCCGTAGGTGATGATAAATAGGTTAGCTGAGTTGCAAATAGTTGACAATTTTGAAGTAGGATGCAAATTAATCAAAACCCATATTTAAAAACATTTACATACTTTCTTTTCATGCTGATCATCTAATGTGTGTGAATAACTCAAGTTTCTTTCTCTGATGTTTTATTGCAAAGGTGTTATTAATATAAGTTGGTACCATTAATGCTAAAATAAAAAAAAAATCCTTGTTTGCTAAGTATGGATTCCATGTAACAACAATGGAAAGTAACAAGAGAGTCATTGGTGATGCTGAATGCCCTATCTCAGGATTTAGTATGTGAAGACAGACAAATCAGGAGTTCAAGCTTATCCTTGGGTACATAACAAGTTCAAGACCAGCCTAGAATATGTGAGATTCTTGTCTTAGAAAAACAAACAAACAAACAAACAAACAGAAAACACTAAAACTAGATGAATGCTTAAATATTTGTGTCTTCTGTCTCTGTTATCATCACTGTACCTTCTACCTCTACCTGTGCACAGTGGCTATATTCAATATCTGACAAATATTCTGTATGTGGTATACAAGGTTTGTCTGTATACTCTACTTTTCTATAAGATAAAACTGGAGACAAAATTCCAAAATATGCCTGTAGTAGTTTCATTTTACTTTTGTCTTGGGAGACACTAGGCGAGGTGTCTTTCTAATTTTCCACAGCTGTCTTGTGGCATTAAATTCCACTTGCACTCTTCTGGTTTTCTTCTGGCAGCTCATTTTAAAATCAAAGATTCCATTGATGAATTTTTAAAATGCACAATTCATAATTACAAATGATTCCAGCTACAAAAGTGAAGAGTTTTTTTTTCTTTTTGACAAAAGGGAGGAGAAATGAACAGCTATGACAAAAAGCTCGGCATGCTCCATTTCCATAAAGTGCAGCAGAATAGGAACTCTGTTCATTGCAATACTGCTCAGAGAGNAAAAAAATCCTTGTTTGCTAAGTATGGATTCCATGTAACAACAATGGAAAGTAACAAGAGAGTCATTGGTGATGCTGAATGCCCTATCTCAGGATTTAGTATGTGAAGACAGACAAATCAGGAGTTCAAGCTTATCCTTGGGTACATAACAAGTTCAAGACCAGCCTAGAATATGTGAGATTCTTGTCTTAGAAAAACAAACAAACAAACAAACAAACAGAAAACACTAAAACTAGATGAATGCTTAAATATTTGTGTCTTCTGTCTCTGTTATCATCACTGTACCTTCTACCTCTACCTGTGCACAGTGGCTATATTCAATATCTGACAAATATTCTGTATGTGGTATACAAGGTTTGTCTGTATACTCTACTTTTCTATAAGATAAAACTGGAGACAAAATTCCAAAATATGCCTGTAGTAGTTTCATTTTACTTTTGTCTTGGGAGACACTAGGCGAGGTGTCTTTCTAATTTTCCACAGCTGTCTTGTGGCATTAAATTCCACTTGCACTCTTCTGGTTTTCTTCTGGCAGCTCATTTTAAAATCAAAGATTCCATTGATGAATTTTTAAAATGCACAATTCATAATTACAAATGATTCCAGCTACAAAAGTGAAGAGTTTTTTTTTCTTTTTGACAAAAGGGAGGAGAAATGAACAGCTATGACAAAAAGCTCGGCATGCTCCATTTCCATAAAGTGCAGCAGAATAGGAACTCTGTTCATTGCAATACTGCTCAGAGAGAAAATCCCTGGTTTTAAAAAAATGAGTCTGAATATGAAAATGCAAGATAAATTCTCCCCGAGAATCATACCCTTAGGAAGTAGCATTGCACTTTGCAAAACTACACACAATGTTAGAAAACAGGATTCTGAATCCAGCTTTTCAGTGGCAGCTAGCCACTTACAGTTTCAACAAAATACCTTAAAGCAAAGTCTGGTCACATAGCTCTCGATTCAAGTCGCGGGGGGGAGGGGGTGATTCTATAGTCTATACATCATACAGCATGCCACCATTGGTTCTCAGCAATTAATATTTCGCACCCTTTCATTTGCTTAAATGACTTTTTAAAACAACAGGTAAGTTTAAAATCCTGGCAGAGTTGGCTTATTTAGCTATGTAATAAAAAGTGTAGTTTATCTTTAAAATCTAAATTAAGCTCAATATATTTAAACTGTATTGTACAAATATGTCATCTAATACATAATAAATTTAATATTTAATATACTAGAAAAATTATCATCAATATATTGAACAGATTTCATAAAACTCATTGTATCCTAAATTTGTGCTGAGGATAGAGTCTTTGTCTATTATTACTACCTTGAACAAAAATGGCCTCATCAATTTGTGTGATGTCAACTCAAGAATAGAATATTAATATGCATGTAGGTGGGTGCTTTTCTCTGATGTCTATTTCTTAAAACTATAAAATAGTGGTACAACAATAATATTATTATAATATCACTGTACTCTGGCATATTTTCTATAATTGTTTGAATATGATACATATCTAATTAAATATAAAACAAGGGTTATAAAGATAAAACCTCCAACAGTAAATAAAGCTTTGTGATTAGATAAGTGTTATTTCTATAAGCATACCACACACACACACAGAGACAGACAAATAGAGATATGTATGGAAGAAATCTGTTTTCAATAGAGAAGTAGAAAGTGGTAATTTTTTTTTCACATTTTGAGAGGAATGACCCAGCAGGACAAACTTCTAGAACATTAGTACAACTCATACAGAGGCCTCTCATTAAATAATTCTATACCTAAACAAGAATGGGGTAAGGAGATGATTCAGTGGGTAAAAGCATTTCTTCACAAGCAGGTGGACCAGAGTCTACATCACATCACCCATGTAAGCCTGAGGACTTGAATCCAGATTCCTGCATCTATTCACCAAGCCATGCATGCTCACTTCCTGGGGATGCCTACAACCACAATACAGTATAGGAAACAGGGGGATATCTGGGACTTGCTGGCTTCCAGCCCAGTGCAAACTTGGAGTTCCGCATTCCATGAGAGACCCTGCCTCAAAGGAATAAGATAGAGAGTGATAGAGGGGCACCTCTGATGCCCTACTCTAATCACTGTGTTCAAAAACACATCACCGTGTGCATGCTTGTGCACCACACACACATACATACACAACACAAAAACAGGAAGAAATAGAGTGGAAATGTTTCAAAACAAATAATAAACAGTGGCCACATTTGAGGAGCAGCAGTGAGCATGAACTTTGTCTCTACATTGAGCCTATCACGGAGATCATTGTTCACTATTACATTTGTAGACAAGAATGACATTATGAGAGCAAACAAAAGGTCAGGTTTGGGTGGATACAGGATACCCTCTCTTATCCACAGCATACTTACCACCTTCCCTCTATACCTCTATCGACAAGGCATAATTCTCCTCCAATAACAGAGCAGCTAGATTATTGTAAAACATAACATATTATATCTGATTGGATTCCAGTATTTCAAATTGTTCCCTCAGATTAATCCACTAAATAATCTAGGCAGTCAAAGCATAGCTCCATTAGGCTCAGTAGAACACATTCTTTAAATGTTAGTGCCATACAATGAATATTTGATAAGTACATCATTAATAAACCTTAGTGCAGCATAATTGATATGTGGATGTTTAATGACAACTCCAAATGATGGAGCACATGGCACCTGCCTGTTCTTCCAGTCATCATGCAGGTTGCTCCAGTACCACATGGCAGGCACAACTGGAAAAGCAGGTCCAATCTTCATTAGTGGATATCCATAAAAGGATTTCATTACAAGATAAATGATTATGGCCTGCCTTTATTAATTAAGCATGCATTTCTGCATACAAAGTAATTGAATAAAATGGCCAGTATCTTTTAAACTGTACAAAATTGTAATGTCTCTGGAATAGATTTCACATCATTCTGTGCTATTCCTATTATTTGTAGAATGTGCTGCAGCTGAATTTAAAGTGTTGTTAAGTACTGGCTGGATTTCACATAAAAGACATTTTCCTGTGACAGATTGCTTTTGTAACTGCCATGAGAGATTGGTTTATCTTTCCTCACTCAGTCACCTGAAGTTCAGCTTGAACCTACTGCCAACCCTGAGGTATATAACCCCAGATGTGGACATGACTGCCAAGACAGCATTGGTCCTTCATGTAGCTGTTAGGAGAAAACTTAGTGGCTCCAGACCTAGTTAGCCTGTCTTTATTTGTCCTTTGTCAGTAACTCACACCTAGGAAATGAACAAATGACCTATAAATGGGTATCCCAAGTGCTTCTCTCTTTGTGGTGATGAGGCTGCTTGGCATTGGATAGGTCTACTTACAAGCTCACGTTCTAGCTCGGTCTGCTTGTTATAACAAAACTAAACACATGCCTTAATT
>LOEQ01013576.1:0-20993 GCA_001685075.1 Bramus lutescens | reverse complement strand
AGCTGTTTTCATTACTGTAGCTCTGTAATAGAGCTTGATGTCAGGGATGGTGATTCTTAATGGAGGGGACCTTTAAAATGGGCCAAGACTGTCACCAGGGTGACATCCTAGACCTTCTCAGTCTCAATCTCCATTCATGCAGCCTGGTCCTCCCCCTCAAGGATTTCCACCAAAGTTGATTCCCTTGCATGCTCAGTCTTCTTCTATCTCATCTTCCATCTACATCATGATATGCCCACCTTTGATGTTTTTATTCAGACCTGCCCTGTTTGGAAATTTCCCTTGGTACATTTGCAGTTCAGTTTCCCAACCAACTTGATTCAGTGATCCTAAATCATATACACACAACCACCATTGAGAAGAGAGCCACAACCAGCATCTGGGCTTAGCCATAGATCACTAATACCCAAGGCAGAAATGACTCAACTTTGACTCACTGCACTGAGGGTGCCTTGGAAGAGTACAGAGACTGCTGCTACTCCCCAAAGCAAGTCAGAGGATGGTTTTGCTGTGCCCCTCACCAAAGCAGTCTCTAAACTTGGTCCTTCTGGTCCCTGTTTCCGTGCAACCTGGGGATGACATTTACCAACCTTCCATGAAGTGGATAGAAGTGCCAGACTCTGTTGCCAGAAGAGGCTTCCATTCAAAACAATGCCCCCAGGTCATGAGGAATTGAGTCAGGCTGTACTGGGTAATAGCTCCCAACCACAAAAAAATGGCTTAATCCCAGTGTAATCATTCTGCCTCAACTGAAGAAAGAATATGCCCAGGAACTGACAACAACCCACCATGCTCCCAGCTAAATCACAAATACAGTAGTAACTTCCTGGTGGCTTTTTGTGTGTATATGCGTGTTCCAGCTCCTCTGAGCGTGTTCAATCTTCATTCAGCAGCAAAGCTGGTACACCTTGCTCTTCCAACGAAACAGCTTCAAACAGGTGAGAACCAGTCTGTCTGCTTCTCTGCCTCATTTTTCTTACCCATGGAACAAGAAGTGTTTATTAAACTTAGTGAAAGGACTACTCAGGACATGAAGGTATTTTGAAATCTCAAATGCTAGAGACCTCCTTAAATGTAGCCATACTTTGGAAATGTGTGATTAGTGGAATCTTAGTTATTTAATTGTTTTGAATCTTTTCTTGTGTGTCCTGTGGTCACAAGACAAAAGGTTTTTGGGAAACAACAGCAAAATGCTTATTTCTTGCCTTTTGTGTTTAGATTAATTAAAATATTTTTCTGTAGATAATTTACTTGCACTGACTGGATCACAATATCATTTCCTAATCCAAGCTAAGATATGTGACAAGAAAATGTACAACTCTTAAAAGATTCAACCTAAGTATTAAAAACACCTTGCAAATAAAATAAATGCCACACACCAAAATTAACCAGATCAAAATTCTACACATCTCATTGAACTTGTATTTAGTATGTATAATTCTTTGAATATATTATTTTCTACCATCATACACTGAATGTTTCATGGAAAAATATGAATACAAGAAAAAATAATCTCAGATCACTCGAAAATAATGGTTGTTGACACCATGCTTCTTCATCCCTTAAATGAAGATCATTTTTTACTTAAACACAGTGTTAAGGCTGAATCATTTTTCAAATGTCTGTGCCTAGCATAAGTGTAGGTCTCACATAGTTTCAAATTTTGCCTAGGTCTCAAATCTTTTATGACAACTTATTTTTGTAAAAATTAGAATTCAATCATTACCCTTACTCCCTTACCATATTTGGTTGTTCTATGTCTTTCTTCCTTAGAATTCAAAACGAGTCTCTCACACTTACTCCTCTTTTATCACATGCATTTTTAAGAGACAAAACGACTTATTGAATGTCCTACTTACTTTAGATTTGTCTGTAAAATTGTTTAATTCATTCCTTATACTTTACACTAAGGAAATTAAAGCCTTTGTTACACATTTCATTGTCTTACAGCTTTCATTATTTTGCTGAGAAATCTGTGTTCAGTCTACTGTTAACTATTTTTGAATCTAGGGTTTGCAATCTGGTGTGGTGTTTTTCACCAAACTGCCTCTCCACTCCAGCACAGAACCTTTAGAGGTCTGGAGTTCTTCTCAGTGCATGGCCTTTGAGAGCTTAGAGAGTCTATTTCAATCAAGTACTATCTTCTTACTCCCCCTCAGCTTTCAGTACAATATTGCTATGTATCTTTTTTTAAAATACTGTTCAGGATTTAGTTTTTTGTTTGGGTTGCTATAAATAATTAGTTTTAGAAAAAAAAAACTCAGGCATTGCTGTTATCCCACCAGAGATGGCTTGTTAGGCTCTTCTGCTATGGACTTTTGGTGCCACTCAGAATTGGCTGGTCAGATGTAGCTTCTGATGTCACTAGGAGACTCAACCTCACAGCAAACTCCCTGATCCTCTGGCTCTTGGAATATTTCTCTCTACTCCCTCCAGTACAATCCCTGAGCTTTGCTTTCAGGAGTTGTGTTATAGATGTGTCAGTTGGGACTGCGCTCTACAACTATACATTTTGATTGGTTGTATTTTTCTGCAGTGGTCTCCATCTGTTGCAAAGAGAAATTTTCTTATTGAAAGATGGGAACGACACTGATCTGTGGATATAAGGACAGATATTTAGAATATTAGTTATGGATTATACCAGTTTAATAAAGTAGTGGTTGTAAGTCATCCTCCAAGATCCATGACTTCTTTAGTCCCAGGTAGTTTGCTAGACTTAGAGTCCCAGGCATGGTTTTCCTCTTGTTGAAAGGACCTTAAGTCTAATTAGAAAGCTGTTGGTTACCATAATGTATGCATGCTATTGTTGCACCTTTAGGGTCACTGTGCCATGATAGTGGTTGTTGTGTTCCTTAGGTGCATTAGCTGGGTAAGACTATTGGTTGCTCCTTTCAGAGGCTTTTAAGCCAGATTGAGCTTAGGTCTTCAGGGCTCTGTGTCCTAAATGCATGGTATCTTCAGTGATAAGAACTTAGCTTCTACATCTGGGGGAAACTATGAGCAACAACAAAAGCCTATAATGTTTTGAGAGTCTCTTAAACAACCCCAACCAACAAGTCAAAGGGGGACCTTGTTTGTATTCCGTTTTGTTGCATGTTTTATGAAGGGAAGCACTGGGAAAGGCATACAACAATAGTACTGTTAAAGAGCAGAGGTGCTGGGAATTGCTTTAGCACTGCACACCGCATTCTTTAAGCAGTTGTATGCAAATAATTGGTATTTAATAAACTAGACGAGTTGGTATTATCTGAGATTTTTGTGGGGATGCATAGACTTTTAAGTATTCTGTAGAGAGAATAAAATTTGTGAACTTGAGTGGATAGAAGAAAATATCTGTATTTTAGCTAACATTTCATGCAATAACAAACACAGCCAGCAAGTCAGAATTGGCAATTTGGACAACAACAATAGTTGAAAATATCTTAGGATGTGACTAATTCTCTTCAGTATATAATTATTAGAGTACTTTTTAGATTATCTTCTATAACATTGATAAAGAAATACTTATCCCCATATCAGAAGTTTGAAAATAGTTTTACATCTGACTTTAGATGTAAATATTCCCTTTGCATTCTTAGACATTTTGCCTTATGTGTTAAGAACAGTATTCATGAGAAGAATCATAGATCCATAGACTCCTGACACAACAGGTCAGGAATTTGCACTGGATAGGAAAGAAGCAGAATCTGCAGGCGCAGGGGGAGTTTGGCAGATCTGGTGTTTGAAGTTGGAAAAGGTTTTTGTGTGGGGGTTTCGCCACTCCCCCCACCCCACCTCTTTTTGCTCATGTTTCTCAGTGAAATGTGAGGCGAGGTAATTAGGACAAAGTGAGAAACGGGCAAGGAGATAATGGAAATTTGAGCCTAAGAGAGGAGGTGTGAATTAGTTTTCTACGTGAGGGAGAAAGCTAATTTTGTAGGAGAATGCAGCAGGATTGCTGCACAGTGTGGTGACTGCCCACTTGTCCTTTCAGATGTGAGAAGGCTGCAGTTGTGTGCCTTTCGCCTGTTCTGTTCAGCTCATTGAAGACGTGAGCTAAGGGGCATTAGAAAAGGGGATGAAGGGAGAATGGAGGAAGCGACTCCGAGCCTTGACAAGCAGAATGGTGCTAGGGGGAGGTTTCCGAAGCTCAGTCAGATGAAGATGGAAGAAAAACCATGAAGGGTGCTCTGCCTAGTGGTGGAGTAAGAGCGTATGATTTCCAGAAGGGGCATAGATAGCAAAGTATTACAATAAACTAGCTAGAGAGGGGGATGAATTAGAGAGAAAGAGCGAAAAAAAATCTTTTATGACAAATCACTTAAATTATGGTTTAAGGGAATGAGCATCATATGAGAATTTTAGGGAGATTATTGAACTTGAATTTTGAATATTTATCATATGGTTTCTTAGCATGATCAGGATCTTAAAAGAATAGTCAAGGAACCATGGTCTAATGTGACAGAAATCAGCCTCCTCCACCATCACCTCCTCCTCCACCATCACCTCCTCCTCCACCACCGCCTCCCCCTCCACCATCGCCTCCTCCTCCACCATCGCCTCCTCCTCCACCATCACCTCCTACTCCCTCTACTCTTCTATTTTCTATTTTTTTCTTTTTATATTTCTGTACTTAACAAACTACAGGCTCTTGTTCCTCTGCCTCTACATCCTTCTAAAGGATAAAATTTCCTTCCTCTCACATTTGAAAGACTAATGCCTGAGTACTGGTTTGTGACATGAACCAAACTAATTAAGACAGTGACCAGGGATTAACATAGCCTTGTGTTTGCTGTGTGGTCAGCCACTAGGCACTAGCTGCATGCCTTTCATATACAGAAAGTATACAGAAATAAACACATTTTGAAAGAAGAAATTAATAAGATTAGTGATATATTGGTGGTACTGGATAAAGCCAGGAAAATTTAAAGGTCTGGTTGTAAATGATTGGTTTTTCTTGTGTTGCTATTTTGGCCATGTCTAATTTTTCCACCATAAAAAGGCTATGTTCATATACAAGCTACATTATTGTCATTATTGCTGGCTACTAGGAACAATCCTCTTCCGCTATTAACTAACATCAAATATATATATCTAATTTAATTGTTTTGTAACTTAGTAAATAGACTGACATCACATTTTTTCTTCCCCTCTTTTTTTGTTGCTGTCTCTGAAGTAGAATCTTGGGAATTTTAGTGAATTTGAGAATGTTTAAATAAAATGTTCCTCAAATGCTCCTCATCTTAAAGTATTTTAGAAGTTATTTTCATTCCCTATTACACATTGATCTTGGTGTTACAAATTTCTATATTTCAAAGTGTAATGTGTTCCTTCACAATTCCAAAACTACTCATTTATTTTGAAATCCAAGGAGGAATAATCAAATTATTTCTTTCATGATATCACTATTTCAATATTTAAGGTAAGGTTGATTTGTGTTGTATGAATTTAACCTATGTATTATGAGGATAACTCAATTTAACGAAGCTTCTGGTTCAGCTACATATAATCATCAATTCATTCACTCATTCATTCATTCACCCTGTGTCCATACATCAACTTAGCATACTGATATTCCTTCGGAAAGATTTAATGAATCCATGCCATTATCTGTGCTTGACATTTCTTGGCATTGGGGCACAATGCAGGGAAGACTCAATTTTGTCTTCCTCAAGTACATTTCAAAAGAGACAGAAAAGGACAGCCAAAGTGGCAGAATCTTCAGAGTAACAGTGGAGAGTGCTTGCAAGTAAATTAGCTTGGATTATAAACATCCTTCACAGCTTAAATTAAAATTTCATGGGTTGATAAAATGCTAGACAAGAAATCGTGCTGTAGAGCAACCACAGGGAGATATTAGGAAATGCCAGTGACTTCATACAAAATGATGGATCACACTAGTATGTATTCTTATTCAATAGTTCTAGGGTAGGGGTGAGGTAGGTCCATTTATGGTCTACCCAGGGCCTCTCTGAGATAGAAAGCAGAATTTGTCTGATGGGGGCAGCCCTATGAAGGAGCCCTTGGGCTGTCAGCTGGCATGCTAGGGTAGGCTGTCCTATGCCACGGTTCAGTTTTGGTAAACAGAGAGGATTTAATCCTCTTCTTCTTTCAGGGTCCAGTGTCGATTAGGTGTGCATAGGCATCTGGAAACAGTTTCTGCTTGTTATGTCTGTCAGTGTTTTAAATGCTCTTCCTAAGTAGACATTACTCCTAGCAACCCATTTCCCTGGTCACTGCCTGTATTTGTGTTGGCAGGCCAGACCCTCTGGTTTCCAGCTGAATGTTGTCTTAGTCTGTTTTCTCTGCTAATTATCCAGTACTTGGTTAGCTATGTTTTGAAGAAGAGAGGCTTATTTTATTTCACGGTTCTGTTTTGTAGTTGACTACAGCAACTAGTGATGAACTGCGGCAGGCAGAGACCCTTGGAAGCACAAGGTATCATATGGACACAGGATGCGCGGGGACAGCATCACCATCAGTTTTCATAGCAGATCCACCTGGGGATAATTTATTAACTCAGTATTCCCGGGAGTGATTAGGACATTTGTGAATGAAAGTAAAAGCTATGATTGTCTCCTAGAGGTCCCACCTTAATAATAGCATTATGTGGATTAAATTTCAACATGATTCTCAAAAAAGATGAACAATATCTAAATCATAACAGATGTTATTATCTACCTATGTGGA
This sequence comes from Bramus lutescens, assembly GCA_001685075.1. Taxonomy (NCBI): domain Eukaryota; kingdom Metazoa; phylum Chordata; class Mammalia; order Rodentia; family Cricetidae; genus Bramus; species Bramus lutescens. The sequence goes on along the minus strand of LOEQ01013576.1, from coordinate 14,324 downwards.
AAACTTGAGTCACTTATCACCTTATGCCATGATGCCATGTATTAAAATAAATATATTTTTCATATGCATATCATTCTTGTACTAACAAACTTCACACTTCTCTCAAGTTGTCATCACAGGATAAAATTAAGAGCTTCTAGGCTACTAAAGAAATTTAATAAATGTGTTGCCTGTACTGAACAGATCCCTATTTATGGGGTTCTGTAGCACACTGTGGTATCAGACATCAAGGTAAAAAAAAAAACCCACAATATTCCTGGCAAAATTAGCACTCAGGAATAGCAACAAATAGGATTTTAAAATTCAAAATACATTTGTGGCATTTGTGGTTTTGAAATTTGCCAAGCTATTTCTAGAAAAAAAAAGGTATATGTTTTACAGGTTTAGTAACACTCTGTACTCGAAGAGCAAATTAGAATTGATCAGAGAGACGTTACCTAGATTTATCCAGGGCATGTAACAAAATGGTCTTGAATTCCCAGAGGAATTCCAGGCTAAGTAACTTTTAGATAGTTGGGTTACTCTGGAGTTCTTTGTCTAAGACAAAGATAATGGGTTTAGAAAGTAAACAATGTAAGAGCCCCAAACAATCTTCCTTTAAAACAGATCCAAATGGAGTTTGGAACTTCCGGAAATGAAGCCAGAATTCTAGAGGCTGAACAAAGGAGAGACAAAGATGCTGAAGACAGCTAATAACCCTAGAGGAAGTTACTGTATAATTTTCAGATCGTAATTAAAAATGAATCCATAACTGAAATTGGTTCAAAGACTTGAATATCAGATGAAGTAACTATAGTATTACAGTATTTTCCACAAAACCTTGATATTGTTGTTCCTACTTTACAGAATCTTTAAAGGTCTTTCTTTGTAATTATGACTGTTATAGCCCAGAATCTCAAAATCAGTTATCAACAGATGATTGGTGGGATTTCATGATGTGTTTCCTCATACTCTGGTGGTCTTTCTGTTTGATGGTGGCGAATGAACAATTAATTGTCTGCTTCAGAAAGGTAGTTTAAGATGCAAGACCAAATAAGGAGTCAGAAAAGCAGCCATCACAAGTCTTGCTAATAGTCTCTGATTATCACAAGGAAGCAGCTCTCACCACAAGAGCAAATCCCTCCCTCCCTGAAGTGATGGGTGTTAGGGAATGGATCACCTCAAAGCTGGAGTCAAGAAATGCCAAGCATCATATGTATCATGGTTTCATTGTAAAATTACTTATATAACTATAATAAAATAATTTCATATTTTAGATTAATTAGGGTGTAGTGAAAATTTTAAAGCACTTAAACAATTTTAAATTTTAAAAATTTAAAAACAAATATAGACATAGGAGACTTCACAACTAGATGGCTAACTTGTTGAAATATTAAAGGTGAACTCCTTTGCAATTACTAGCAGGTCAAAGTCAGAATTTTACCACCTTGCTGAAGTCCCTTGTTGTATCTAGTGTCTCCAGAGCCATCATTATCCCTGCAATATCCCGTTCTTAAAGTAATAATTGTGCTTTGTTTATACTCCTACCGCCCTGCTGTAAATGCTTAGAAATTCAGATTTGTCCTCCTTAAAAAAGTGAAATTCTTTGAAATATAAAACTTTTCCCTCCAGTTCATGGCATTCATGAAAGAACATAGTTCATTTTTTACAGACAAATTTATCATTATTTCACAATGATTTTATCATTCATTATACTGACCACAGTTTGCCCATATGACCTCATCTGTATTATTTCTATTTCTCAGTTCTGAAAGACAGAGTGGACAATGAAGTCTGAGGATAATTTATGATACACGACCCTCCCCCCCACACGCATTCTGTCCTGGAACAACAACACTATCATTGTCAGTATTACTAATGAAAGCAGTTACACTATTTCCTGCAGGTGCCCTTCCCTCTATAGTTATATGACATTTACATTACCTGAACTTTGTACCACTGTGTTATATATTCTCTCTTCGGATGGTCATAGCTAGCTTGTCTTTACTTGGTTGAGCTTCAAGGCTCATAAGCATGCTACATCATTTGACAAATTAGGGCTCGTTCTAGGTTGGCCTTGTTATGTTTCATGTTGAGATCTACCTGTCTTTGCAGCGTCTCCTACGCTAGATTCTGAAGTAGATTTTAACTCAACATAAATTTCTAGTAATAACACACAGAAGAAAATGGATATGGAGAAGATTAAATCTATTAGTCATTATTATTTTTCAAATGGAGAAAGGGGATTTCGCTTGGTTTATGTGTACACAGCAGAGTTTGATAGTACTCTCAGAAAGCCCACAGTGCTAGGACAGTAATAGAGAGAAAATGAGTTCAGGATATTAGTAGTGCATTAGACGTGCCCATGGCAAATGATTTACCAATACTTAGAAAACAGACTTTATGACAATCTTGTCATGAACATAGCACAAGAATAAAATAATTTAATTATCTGAAGAGGGCTTGCTTCTGAATGCTTAAATGATTCCTTTCGAAATATATTTATGTTTCCAACTTGTGGAATATTTTGAAAGGAAAGCTGTGAGAGCTATTTCGAGGTTCTTTTAGAAATAGCAGTGTCAGTGAAGACAGCATGCTCTAGGGGATAGAAATTACCCTGCTGGTTGTCAGAACACCATTCGCGAAATCTCTGACATTACTGTTAAAGAGATTACCTCTCCTAACAGGTAATGTGGCTTCTAGGAGAGAGGGGCAGCGTGCAAGAGAAAAGGTGTAAGAGAGGTCAGCTGTGCCTCAGATCCCAGTGTCATCATTTGTTATCATCTATACTCCTTGGTGTATCTTTTAATTTGTTTGAGCCTTTAATTTTCCCTACAAATATTCATACAAATAGTATATGAAATTTGTGACAACAGAGGATGTTGAGATAATATAATAATATATGAATACTAATTCTACTTCCTGGGAGCAATTTATATATACAGACCCTATATCTCACATCTCAAATTCTAATTTTTTTGAGGGGGGTGATGTATGGAAAGATCTTGTTGTGTGGGCCAGCCTTGTATAGGGTACATAGTCTTTATGCTCATAGATAAATATAGATGAATACTAGGAAAACCAGGGTTTGTCTCGTCAAAGGAAAATATTTATAACTCTTCAGTTTATCCCAGACTCTTCCTCCCCAGACCTTTGTCATAATCACTGTTTTTCAGTCAGTAAAACCCATTCGTATGGGAGATGTCACATGTGTTTTACTCATGGAGCAGAGGTGGTTGCTAGCCTGGTGACTCTGCCCTGTCTATATGGCCAGGCCACACCTGGCTCTCCCAGAACCTTATGTTTATCTCAGCCATTCTCCTTAGACCCTTGAGCATTGCTTCTCAGTTAATAGAACCCATCTTTATGGAAGAGATCATAAGTACTCTGTGTACTTTGAAATGAGTTTCAATGGAATCATGTCTTAAGCTTTATTATACACACAGCATTGAGCTAACTATCATCAAGAAACTTTTTTCCCTGAAAAATTGTGGCTGTGCCTAAGTACACATAAAATCAACTCTCCAGTGTCAAACTCTTGAATTTGAACCCAAACCAGCTACTGAGTCGTGTTGAATTAGATATCCTTCTTGCCTCACATGAATTGACCCTCTGTTGGCCCTGGTGTTTGTAGAGATCACCCCCTCATCCAACCCACACCCAAGCCTAGTTATGGACACTTGTTATTTCTATCTGCTCTAATCAAATATCTGGAGTTATACATACATGCCACCAGTCATGAGTAAATGGCATAACACTTGTCTGGTTTTCTAGGGGCTGGGGTCCTGAATATCTTTTCCTTCCTATTGCTATCCAGTCAGTCACCAGGGCTAGTAAGGCCTGCTTTGGGAATATTTCTTCAATATACTAGCTTCTCTTGGCATCCATAACCACTACACGATCAGCCCTCCCCATTTGTTTTTCATCTGAGTTATTACTCGAATATTCACTTTTCAGTTTTTACTTTTATTGAAAGTGTAATTTTTCTCATATAGTGCGTCCTGATTACAGTTTTCTCTCCTGTATTCCTCTCAGTGCCTCCTCACTTCCGCTCCCATTCAGACCCACCCTCTTCATATTGCTCACTAGAAAACAAACAGAATTTTGAGGGGTAATTATAACACAGTAAAACAAAAATAACCCATTAGAATTGGACAAAACAAACAACAGAAGGAAAGGAGCCAGAGACATACTCATTCATACACTAAGGAATGACATAAAAATACTAAAATGGAAGCCATAATATTACTGACCTGTAGAGTAAAAAGAGAGAATAAAAATATAGATATAGGGGCTGGAGAGATAGCTCAGCAGTTAAGAGTACCAGTTGCTCTTCCAGAGGTCCTGAGTTCAGTTCCCAGCAACCACATGGCGGCTCAAAACCATCTGTAATGGGACCTGATGTTCTTTTCTGGCTCAAGGGCATACATGCAGATATAGTACTCATATACTTAAAATAAATAAAGAAGTAAACTTTTAAAACTAGAAATAAACTAAAAATAATAAGATGATATTTTTAAAAACAACAAGCTGTGACGTGACATTATGAGACAAGGAAGCTCCAAATATGCCATTGAATTTACTTTCTGTTAGACATCTACTGCTGGCTACGCATCCTACCTTTACAAGGAGTTTGTTTCCCTAGTGAGACTCCCTGGGATGAAACTAAATTTTCAATTGCAAGTCGTTATCAATTGGAGATTACTTCAGGGATAGGGATAGAGGCATGCATCCACGTCTCTTTCAGTTCTAGAATCCCATCTGGTGTAGAGCCACTCAGGCCTTTGCATGCTGCTTCAGTCTCTGTGATTTTATATGTGGCTTGATCCTGCTAGTTTAGAGGTTTGTGTTTGTGTGTGTGTGTGTGTCCTCCATCCCTTTTAGCCACCATTTAAACATTGTGCCACCATTGCACTAGTGTATCTTACAGGCAAGGAACTATTGTAGATCAGAGGTTTTGTGGTGGGGTTAGTGTTTACATTCCTCCTTCGGTATCATGCTGATTATCTTCCTGTACCAAAGATGATAGAACTGAGGGGTAAAGGCTCTTGATAGGAACCAGCTCAAGTTATTCATGTTGAATGAGTTGTGTATGTACTGTATACAGCAATGGTTGCTAGCTCTCAGTTCATGGAGAGCAACTTATAGCCTTGACAACACCCTGGGCTGTTTGCGGGTTTTGGGGGGGCCTCTTCGGCTATCAACTCAATTAAATGTAACCTAATTCCAATACTGTAAGCTTCATTTGGGGACAAGAGATGGCCATTTGGAGCCCTGTCTCCACCATTATTTGCTGATTTCATTTACATCGCCTTCATATGTGTATATACTTCAGCAAATTTCTACTGTATTAGGTTTCCATACAATCCCTCAAATACCTCTTAATTTTAGTTGTTCATCCCCATATTGCATCCCTTGTCCTCCTCTTCCCTCCCTCTCTTCCCTGATACACTGACTTTAGTTTTGCTTCCTTCTTCCCTCNCCTCCCTCCCTCCCTCCTTCCCTCCCTTCCTCCATCTATAATTACTTATTCTATTTTCCTTTTCTAGGGAGTTTTATCTATCTCTATTTGTTCCTTACACTATACCTAACCTCTGTAATTTTACGATTGTAGCTTGGTTATCATTGACTTAAAAATTAATGTCCACATATAATTGAATACATACCATATTTCTCTTTCTGGATCTGGGTTACCTCACTTGGGAATACTTTTTCTAGGTTCATCCATTTATTTGTTAATTTCATGATTTTATTGTTTTAAACAGCCGAGGAATGCTCCATTGTGCTATTTTCTTTATCCACTCTTCTGCTGAGGGACACCTGGGTTGTTTCCAATTTCTGGCTATTAGAAAAGAGCAACAGCTTTTGAGTTTCATGAGGTCCCATTTATTGTGGACATGAGTGCCTGCGCTAACAGTGTTCTTCTCAGGAAATCTTTCTGTGCCAGTGAGTTCAAGGATATTCCCCACTTTCTCTTCTAGCAGGTTCGGTGTGTTTGTTTTTGTATTGAGGTCTTTGATCCATTTTGGAGTTGAGTGTCACCATCAAGGTGACAAGTATGGATCAATTTGCATTCTTCTACAAATAGTCATCCAGTTTGATCACATCATGATGCTGCATTCTTCCCAGTGTGTATTTTTGACTTTTTATGGAAAGCCTGGTGTCTACATGTGTGTGAATTTATGTCTAGGTCTTCACGAACATTCCATCAAACAACATGGTTTTTTTGTGCCCAAATCATGCTGTTTTTATTACCAAAACTCTGTAGTTCAAATTTAAAATCAGGGATGGTGATACCTCCAGCAGTTTTTATTAATCACTATTATTTGAGCTATCCTGTTTGTTTGTTTGTTTTGTTTTTGTTTTTGTTTTATGTCAGCTATTATTCCAATAAGTCTGCCTTTATGCTACTTGAACTTTTCCTTTGCAGCTCTTAATATCCTTTCTTTGTTCTGTTTATTTAATGTTTTGATTGTTATGTGCTATTGGCAGTTTCTTTGCTGGTCTGGTGTATTTGGTGTTTTTGTAGCTTGATAGACTTCTTTTTTCATGCTAGAAAAATTTTCCTGTATGATTTTGTGGGAAATATTTTCTGTGCCTTTGACCTGGGTCTCTTCTCCTTCTTCTATTCCTGTTTCTTTTCTCTCGCTCTTTTTTTTTCACAGTGTCCCAGATTTCCCGGATGTTTTGTGCCAGGATTTTCTTTTTAAGATTTAACATTTTCTTTGACCAAGGTATTTATTTCATCTGCCTTCAGTGCCTGACATTTTTCCTTCTCTTGTATTCTGTTGGTGAGGCTTGCATCTGAGGTTCCTTTCTGAGTTTCTAAATTTTTCCTTTCTAGATTTTCCTCAGTGTGGGCTTTCTTTATTGATTCTATTTCCACTTTCAGGTCTTGAACTGTTTTATTAATTGCCTTTGTTTTTTTCATTTTATATATTTATCTATTCATTTTGTATATTTCTTTTAGAAATGATTTGTTATTATTATTATTATTATTATTATTAAATATTATTATCCTGACCACAGTTTCTCCTTACCAAACTCTGCTTAATGTTTGGCTGTGGGTCTCTGTATCTGTTTACATCAATTGCTAGATGAAGCCTCTCCAGGAATTATTGAACTAGGCACCAACCTTTCACATATTTCTTTAAGGGAGCCATCCATTTCCTCTTAAGGACTTTTGTGACTTGCATAAAGGCTATTTTAAGGTCTTTGTCTCCTACTTCAGTTATGTTGCAGTACTCAGGGCCTACTGTAGTAGGGTTGCTTGGCTCTAGTGGAGACATATTGTCCTGCCTGTCATTGACTGTGTTTTCTTCTTCAGTATCTAGGCATCTGGGATTGGGGTGTTTGGAATTCTAGCTCTTAGCATCTGTTATTGTCTTTGTTGAGTGAGTGTTTTGTTCCTTGGTTTCTGTTGTTTTCTGTGGTTTATAGGAAGATGTAGAGGCCAGCTTTGTGCTGACTGGTAATGAACTCTTCTTAAGTGTGGTCACTGGGGATTCCAGATAAATTGTGTTTCTAGGTATTGGGAGCTGACACTTAAGCATGGGGAAGGGCTGGTGGTTATGGTCATAGTGAGGGTCCTGGAGGAGTCCATAAGATGGAGAAACACAGGGTGTTCTACCAGAATCTCCTTAGTTCCTTGGGACTGGGGAGTGGAAATGAGGAAAGATAATTTTAACAGGTCAGGCGTTCCGCTACAGAGCTGAGAATGAGCGTGAGGGAATTGCACATGGAGGAGAGGAGGGAGAGTGAAGACTGGATGCTCACCTATCTGCTTCACTGGCCTTCTTGTTCCTCTGGCAGGCTTGGCTGGCAAGTTCCCAGGAAGCTTGCTGGAGTTGGGGCTGGGGTAACAGGATGAGTGGGGAGGACAATTGGAGGAGATCTGTGTGATCCTACGGAGATGAGGGCAGAGAATAAGGGTGGCCTCAGCCACTAGTCAGCTACAGAGATGGGGGTGAGGCTGGGGGATTGGATGTGGAGGAGAGGAGTGAAATAAGATCCACAGTTAGACTACCGGTTTCCCTTGCCAGCATGGCCTGAGAATACCCAGGGAGTGCCTGCTGGAGTAGGGGACTAAGATAAAGTGATGAGTTAGGGAAAGAAGGTTGCTGTAGAAGATGTGTGTGGTCCACTGGAGATGGGGGTCGGGCAGGAGGAGGTGGCACAGAGCAGGTGGTCTGTAACAAAGCTGAGAATGCAACTAGGGGATTGGATTCGGAGGGGAAAAAGATGAAGATCTACAGTCAGCCTATTTCCCTGACCTTGGAGGTTACCCGGGTCCTAAGGAAGGCCTGCTGGTGTTGGTGGCTGGGACAATGGGAAGAGTTTGGGTAAGGAAGTTTGGAGAAGATCTATGTAATCTGTTGGAAATGTGGGGGGCGGGGGTCATAGAGGAAGGTGAAATGGCCACAGCTATTCTGCTACAGAGTAGGGGATGAGACTGAGGATTGGATTTGTTGGACTGGAGGGAAGGGTGAAGATCTGCAGTTAGCATACCTGCTTCCCTGGTCCAAGTGGCCTGCCAGGGAATGCCTGGTGGACTTGGGGGCTGGGATAAAGCCATGAGTTGCTGGGAAGGGAGTTCAAAGGGGGGAAATCCAGGAAATCCATGTGATTCCCTGGAGAAGGGGTGGAGGGTGAAGAGGCTCCAGCAGGGTGGTCTGCCATCCAATCTCGGGATAGGACTGTGGCGTTGTATTTGGAGGAGGGGAGGGAGAAGGATGTTGTGGTTAGTCCACCTGCTTCTCTGATAGGAGTCAGTTCTCAGATGTTCGTATGGGTTTTTCAAGCTTTACATTTTCCAAGAATGATTGCCAGAGTACAGTCAGAGTGAACATATGAAGGTGGCTTAGAATGTGCCGTTTTCTTCTCTAAGTACTGATAGTGAATTCAAAGAATGTCCCATTCTTAAACATGATGTACAAGGCCTTTACCTTGCTAGCCCCTTCTGTTGTCATTGTTTGTAGTCCTTGTTGACCATGCTGTAACTCACCAAGGCATTGCCAATAACCTGAAGGTTATTATTATGTTCTCTTTCCCTAATGCCTTTGACTAGAATATCCTTTTACCTCCTTCACATCTCAGGGATAACTTCTAGCGTTCCCAGCATCACAACTGTGAGGTGTGTTCATTATTGGGACTTAGAGTAGAAAATGGCACATTCTGACTTACCTGAAGGGAATCTCATTATGACTCAGGGAGCAAACTTACAAAGCATAGGAAGTTGGTAATTTATTGAAATTTAGAAAATTTGTGAGATCTGTCCTTAAAGTTATGTAAGCAATACGAGGGAGAGGAGACTTCCTGAATGGGTGAACCGCCCAGAAGTCATGCAGTGAATTCCAATGACAAAGATTTCATGAGTTGTCATCCATGATCACATGGATTTGGGGGCAATACAGCTGCTTTTGAGTCATCCATTTGCCTGTGAGTATTCCCTTACCCTGTGCTTATGTAAAGCAACTCAAATAAATAATTGGTCTGCCAAGTTGGATTTTGAGGGAACCTTTAACTTTGTCAGTGCCCTGTAAGAGGTGAATAGACATTTGTTCACATTGCCCTAGGGGAAATAAATCATACAACATAGAGGGACCAGAAAAACTATATCCACAAGTTATGTAGATGCAGTTGGAAGACAGCCACCTATAAGTCAGGAAGTGTTCTCTAATTGAAGACCTGACGCTGCTGCCTTTCTCCTGGACTTGCTAGCTTCTAGGACTGGGAGAGACAAATTGGAATTCTTTAAATACTCTTTAAACCTTTCTTCGAGATGATGACATTCTGTAATGGTAGTTAACACTGATGATTAATATACCTAACAAATAACTGCCAATTCTTAGTGAATTAATCAAAATGGGGTATAAAAGCAAACAGAATACCTATGAATAGAACTCCAACTTGTTACCTTTAAGAAGCATTTTTTTAAAAAAATTTTTTTAAAAAGTCAAATAATAAAAGCATTTTGACATCAGAGAGGTCAACAATCAAAGTAACCATTCATCCAAAATAAATTTGTCAGCTCTGTATAAAGAACAAAGTAGTCTGACTTCCTGGCGAGATTTCTATTGACTCACAGAATCCTGTGCTGAGACTTCCCTCCATTTTTCATTTTACCTGACCCCCCTGGAATAAACACCAAGTCTTCTTAGGTAAAAATCTATCTTGTATGTATTGTGTAGCTTGATCCATGCAAGCAGTATTTTTGTAGAGTTTCCACGAAAATACATTTTGGAGTATCGACAAAGAAAGGAAATAAAAACTTTCTTTTTTTAGGTCAAAGACTACTCTCAAATTAACTCTGAAAATGCACTGTCTTGTATCTTTTGGTACTACATGTTTTGAGTAAATCTAGGAAATTGCTACTAGCTGCCAATCCTTCAAAAATTCATGATTCAATTTCCACTCTTTCAAATGTCATTCCATGTGTAGAGATTGTCAAATGAGGTAAGTTAGAAGACACCAAGAAACTGAAAGCTTTAATTTGATACATTCAAGCCACTTCCCAGATATAGGTGATTTAGAGTTCCCCGGTCCAAACTAGGAATATCTTTATTGAAAACATCTGGTGAGGTAATTGTTTAGGTGGAAGCCCTTCCAGTGTTCATATATATCCAGAAAGTCTGGGATGTTTGGAATCTCCAGTTCAGAGCCTCATTCCAGACCCTGCCCTCAGCACCCCAGAAGCATCTCTCTTGGAGCTGCCCTCTCCAAACCCCACCCTCAGGGCACCAAGTGTCTGTCTCTGGCTGTGGCTTCATGGCTTCTCTCTGACTCTATCTCCTTCCAGCATTCAGTTTAGCTTCCCCTGCTTAACTCTACTCTACCCTATCACATGCCTAAGACATATTCTTTATTAACCAATGGTATTCACAGAATGCAGAGGGGAATCCCACATCATTCCTCTCTGGTGTTGGGATTACAAAGCCATGCCCCACCCATCGTAGGTTCTAGGGATTAAATCCAAGTCCTTGTGCTTTCATGGTAAGCACTTTTATTAACTGAGTCATCTTCTCAGTCACAGAAATAGGCAACTTAAATAATTAAAAAAATCTAATTTATATTTTTAAACAATTCTGAATAATTCAGAAATGGCAACTGTTTTTTCTCTGTGTCTTCCCTTTATTATGTGTCAGAGTGAGCATACTTCTTAGATTCCCCTCACTTGTCTCTGGGTTAGGTCTTCTCCAGCATCAATTCTAGAGGTTCTGTCAGAAACTAACAGGGCCTGAGGGGGGCTTGTTGAATTAAAGATAAGGCTCTTGAAACACCTCTACGTTAGGAAAACTGGTGATGAAAATACAGGCAAGAGATTGGGCAAAATATCCCTGTGTGTCTGGAGGGAGGAAGGGATAGAACAGCTACTGCCAGAAGAGTAGGTAGAGTGGAATTGGTCTGTGGAGGAGGAAACCAGGGCTCCAGTTTTGTATTGAGTATTTTCGTGGTTCACTGGGAAAGGGTGGGGGAGGGGGAAGCTGAGAGGATTTAACTGGACAGCACCATGTAATGCAAAGGCTTTGAGCCTTCAGATACTTAATGTATGTCCTCCTGCTTAATGCCAACACGGTTATCACTTATGCCATCTTATAGTTTTGTTTATTGATTGGCTTCCTTTTGAAAAGTGTCTCATTGTAAAGTTTAGTTAAGCCTGTGACTCACAATCCTCTTTCCTTAGCCTTCTGAGAACTGGGGTTTTAGTAATTTATCAACATGACCCATATTTTAATTTTTAAGTAATAAATTGAAAACAGTTCTGAATATCAAAATGACAGGAATTCAAAACTTGAGCATAATGGATGCATTTAAGGCTCTAGAACGATGGATCAGTAGTTAACACCACTTCCTGGTCTTCCAGAGGAAGTTTGGTTCTGAGCATCAGATGGCCCACAGCCTCCGAAATCTCCAGCCTCCAGGGCTCAGAACCCTTTTCTTACCTCTGAAGAAACACTCATATACATATACTCAGATGCACATATATGTGACATACACTCACACAAACACACATAAACATAAGTAAAAATAATCTTGAAAAATAAAATAACACAGATTGTTTTAAAGGAGCAAGCACAGAAATGGCTGACCTTAAAAGCTGCTTTTTGTCCCTTAAGCCACAGCATCTTCTTGGCTCTTCCGAGCATCCTCTAAGGTGTGTGGTGAGGTCCTTCATCTTCATTAGTCGTCTCCTCTCTTTGAAACACTCAGATTCCTAATGTCAAGGCAGGCAGCAGCTGGAAGGATTTATTCTTTTTACAGATGGTGTCTTAGTTACTGTTCTGCTGTGAAGAGACGCAATGACCAAAGCATCTTATAAAATAAAGCATTGAATTGAGGGCTGGTTGCAGTTCAGAGGGTTAGTTCACAATCATCATGTCAGGAAGCATGGCGGCAGGCTGGCCGGCATGGTAGTGGAGTAGTAGCTAAAAGCTTGCATCCTGGTTCATAGGCAGCAGGGAGAGAAAGGAAGAGAGAGAGGGAGAAGGAAATGGATTTTTGAAATCTCAGAGCCTTATCTCCACACTGACACAACTCCTCCAATAAGGCCACACCTTCTATTTTTTTCTAAACATTTCACCAGCTGGGACCCAAACATTCAGGCGAATGAGCCCCTGGGGGCCATTCTCATTTAAACCATAAATCGGGAAAGTATTTCACACGAAACAACCCTCATCCTTGGCTGCTTTCCTCTCTGCTTACGCTGATGACTTTACATTTCGAAAGCATTTTTGACTAGATCCTATGAAAGTGCTGTTAATCAATGGATAATCTTTTTCATTATTTTCGCTTTTGTTTTCTAGATAGACAGCAGAAGTCACATTTTCCAGCCATCTGGAATGATGGGTGCTATTTCTAAAAGATACTTTGTTAAGCTTTCTAGCTCCCTGAAATAAAAATTGCTCCTGAAGCCACTATCCATCTGCCAAGGGCCTAGAGGAATTACCACTCCTAGGTCAATCTTCGTTCTGCAAGGATGTTAATGTTATCTTGCTGCCTGGATTTCTGAATCAGAATTATGTAAGCTTTATTTTATATAGGTCCACTTATCTTCTGAGAAAGTGTATTCAATATTTAACAGGAGAGAAATGATTAAAATGTATTACCAAGCTGTGTAATGGAAATATCTGTTAGAAATTCCTCATAAAAAGTTATTGTATTAATGATTAGACAATGGACACTAAGTATATATTAATTGAAAATCATAGAAACTGGAAAACAAGAGACATGCTTCCGACTTAGTTTTAAGAATAAAGATAATTGAAAGCAATTGATTATAAATGAGTTTTAGCATTTCTATTTCATTTATAAGAAATGAGATAGCAGAAAGATGGTCTGTAATCTTCAAGTCTTCTATTATTATGCGACTCTAGATCGCATGCCATTACAGTAGAAATAAAAATATATAATGCTGTGTGTAATTGCTTTTGGTTTCTCACCAGAACTAGATGATATGACTCTGCTGCTTATGGCACCACACATTGATGACAAGACACAGGGAAATAAAGCTGGATCAAGCTGGAAGTGCCCTCCCTGTTAGCTAGTTTTCGTATTGCCTAAGTTGCAATGTAGGCTTGTGGGTATGGACTCTGTAAGTTACAATACTGATCAGTCAGGCAAGATATGTTCACATGTGTAAAAGAGGCCCAATGGTTATGAGAGTAACTAACTTCTGATTGGAATTGAGGCCATAGGAAGGATTCGTGCCTTGGACTGCAAATCAGATTAACAGTTTATGGACAAAGGATGTTAGAGACCATGGGGAGGAACCTACCCATGTTGTTTTGCTAAATGGAGGTATCTAGCTGCCTTCTAAATGTTTATGTTTATGCCCATAGATTAGTGCTGCTCTCAGCCTTTGTCAGCGATACTTTTTAAAATTTTAATTTATGATTATTATTATTATTATTGTTGTTGTTGCTGTTGTTGTTGTTGTTGTTGGAAAAGCTGGAAGGGAGAGGCAGCAGATCAGCTCCGACAGAGACCAGATCTTAGTTTCACTTCACTAGAATGGGACAGAGATGAACAAGCAGGTATCATGAAAACAACAACTTATGGGTAACCATCAGCAAGTACCCCTTCAAGATCCAACATTCTGCTGTTTACAAGAAACACACCTCAACCAAAAAGACAGACACCTACTCAGAGTAAAGGGTTGGGAAAATGTTTTTTAATCAAACAGACCTAAGAAACAAGTGGGTATGGCTACACTAATTTCTAATAAAATTGACTTCAAAATAAAATCAATAAGAAGAGATGGAGATGGACATTTTATACTCATAACAGGAACAATTCATCAGGATGAAGTCTCAGTTCTGAATATCTATGCCCCTAATATAAAAGCA
>LOEQ01013575.1:0-21002 GCA_001685075.1 Bramus lutescens | reverse complement strand
GAGATCCACCTGCCTCTGCCTCCCGAGTGCTGGGATTAAAGGTGTGTGTCACCAGGCCTGGCTAGCTTGTTGTATTTTGGGTTTTTTTAGGCAGGGTTTCTCTGTATAACAGTCTTGGCTGTCCTGGAACTAGCTCTTATATACCAGGCTGGCCTCAAACTCACAGATCCGCCTGCCTCTGCCTCCTGAGTGATGGGATTAAAGGCATGTGCCACTACCGCCCAGCTCAACTTTTAAAAACCAAAAGCTTTCTCATAACACTGATTTAACAATTTCTCTGGAAAAATCAAAACTGACAAAACAAGCCAGGTTTGGTGGTATATATATATACCAGTAATCTCAGTGCTGAGGTAGCTGGGGCAGAAGGATTGCCTAAAGTTCAAGGTCAGCCTGGGTTACCGAGTCTTTAACAACAACAACAAAAATCCAAAAAAGCTGGCAAGACAAGGCTCACTTCCCTCCACAGAAACCCATCTTGTAGCTGAGTTCCTTGTGAGGCTGGACAGCCGCTCTCCACACTGTCCCAGTCCTGCCACACTGCGGCTTTATCTGCTTGACTCTGATGTGCATGTACAGTACAGAAGGTGGAAGCCAGAATCAGGCTTCCTAGACACACAGAAGTTGAAGTGGGGCCGAGGGTACATGGAATGTGGGTAGAAATGACACTGGGTCTTGAGGGCTGTGCTGGCATCATACTTGCTAGATTTCCTTCCTTGCTCTGGGACTTTGGGCAAGTTGTTTTATTTCTTTTACTCAGAGCTTGTGATTGAGAGTAAGGAATCCCAAGAGTCATCGTCATGAGAGAGTCAGTCTAGTGAGAGCATCTCCACTGCCGCGGGATAGATCTTGACTAGCCTTCTTTAATCTTCCCCTTCTTTATTTTCTCCAGCCGTTCCATAGAACCTTTGCCCTTAGATTAGGAGGTCCCCATTGGCTTTAGCTAAGGAGCTGTTGTCAGAGTGTTTTGTTGTCACTTCCTTCTCATCTCCTGCATTTGGAGCCATCTTGAGAGATTTGTCCTTCTGCAGATGCTGTTCTTCCAACAATCTTCCAGGCACAAGGTTCACGGAGATGCCCGTGCCCTCAAACAGACTGCCTTCAAGGCCTCTCAGGCTTCCCATGGAAAAGCCTTTAGCACTTCTCGTATGTTATATTTTCCTAAATATTTTTGTTTCTATTTTTCTTGTATGTGCGTGTGTGCATGTGTGTATGTGGTGTGCATGTGTGTGTGTGTGTATGCATGTTTGCATGTGTGGGGGTTCCTTTTGTATGTGGGGGCCCAAGGTTGATGTCGGGAGTTGTCCTGGCTCTTCTCCCTTATTCAGTGCGGCAGAGTCACCCAGTTCAGCCCAGAGCTTGCTGATGTCTCTTGCTGGTCTCCCTAACCAGCTTGTTCTGGGGCTTTCCCATCTCCACCCTCTGAGACAGGAACTAGAAGAGGTCATCCATTCTCACCCGGCACTTATACACACTCTTGGAACCAAACACCATTTAACCACTGAACCATCTCCCCAGCCCACCCTTCCTTTCTTTTCTTTCTTTCCATCCTTAAAGCAAAGGCTCTCAGCTGGGCGGTGATGATGCATACCTTTAATCTCAGTACTCAGAGGGCTGAGACAGGCGGGTCTCTGTAAATTCGAGGCCAACCTGGTCTACAGACAGGCTCCAAAGCCACAGAGAAACCCTGTCTAGACCTCCCCTACAAAGGCTCTCTCTCCTTTTAAAGGATTTATTTACTTTTATTTTATTAGTGTTTAACCTACATGTATGTCTGTGCACCGCATACATGCAGTTCCCATGGAAGCCAGAAGAGGGCATCAGGTTCCTAGACCTGGAGTTACAGATAATTGGATACTGGGAACTGAATCCAGGTCCTCTGTGAGAGCAGCCAGCACTTCTACCTGCTGAGCCATCTCTCCAACCCCGGTAGCTTATTAGATGTAAGAGTCGATCTTATAAGAGTAAAGAGTAAGTAATCTAGAATTCTAGTCAGTTCTTATTTTCAGTACTGGGCATTGGACTCAGGACCTTATGCATACCAGGGAAGAGCTCTACCACGGAGCCCCAACCCTCTTTCAGCCCTTGAATGTTGCTTTCCATCCTGTGGCTTGCCATGCTTTTCCAATAGTTCTCCACTGATTCAAGTGCCCTCAGGGCCAGAAGAGGGTATCAAAGCCCCTGGAGCTTGCCTTCCAGTCAGTTGTAAGCTGCCCAACATGGGTGCTGGGAACCAAATGCAGGTCCTCTGCAAGAACCCCATGTGCTCTCAAACCCCGAGCCATCTCCCCAGCCCCCATCTGACAAATTATGATACTTTGGATACCTCACACACAAACTTTCTGCTTGTGAAAACTGTGGACTTCACAGCAAGTTTCTAGTAAAGATGTTGCTAGCTCCAAGGGGAAATGGCCTTTGTGCTTCTGAGCATGTTGCTAACATGCTTTCCAAAGGAGCTAAGCCATTTTGTGTTCTACCATCAGACAGTTAGGTGAGAGGAATACTTTTATGTAAATTAAATTGCATGAACACAAAGTTCAACACGAACTCAGACAGCAGAACGAATAAGTTGGTCTCATTGGTCACAAGGTGGAAGTACCATCATTCTCCTTGGGACAAACAAGTCCTTTGTTCTAGTTCCTTGCAATGAGATCTGTGGCCCAGGCTTTCAGTGCCTGTGGGATTTGCAGGAGTCACCTTTATTCTCCAAAGCCCGGAAGGGAAAATGGAATGCCAAGCCTGCCCCTCCATGGTTGGCATTTGTTCCGGATATTCTCAGGAAGCCATCTGGCGGGAAGGGAATGTCAGCTTCACCAGGGAGCCATTTGCTTCTAATCTCTTTATTAATTGCTCTGGGAGCCTGAGACAGATTAAACGCTGCATCACAGAACCACTACTTCTCTCATACACCTCCCCAGCACTTTGCTGGACCGTGCTGTTCTTAAACTAGGCTTAATGACCTGGCTGAGGGACAGTGACACATAGTTCTTAAGACAGTCTACCTCTGGGCCGCTTTGCTTACTAGCTTCCTGATATCGAGCCAGTGTCCCAACCTCTTTGAGACTCATGACCTCATCTGACAGTGGGTGCTAGTGGCGCCTTTTTCCTAGGCGGCTGTGAATTGATACATGTTTCCATTTGGAGCCCAGTGTCTGGCACATCCTAAGCCCTGGCCACAGGTGCAACCCATGGTGATGGTGATCCTGGTGCCAGTAATAGCGATGGTGACAACAGTTAAGGGCACACTTTTGTGACAATGAGTAAACCTTGCAGTTGCTCACCTGCAGTTCGCCTCTCCTTACCTCAGTGGTTTATACCAGTGTGAATACTAGCCTTCCTCTAAAGCAGGAATTACTCCATCCCCAGCACCACCAAAATTATATATAGATATAAAAGCAAGCCTCTGGCAAAATCTGGCCTGCTGCCTGCTTTTCTAAATAAAGATTTATTCAAACAGTAGTGCTCTTTAATTGTTCTATTACCTATTACTACTTTTGCTCTATAATAACAAAGTATCAGTGCTAGAGACCTTATAGTCTTATGACCTTAGGCATTACACACCAATAATGTGTGTGTGGCCTTTTATAGAAGCTGTTTACTGATCCCTGGTTATCAAAAGTGGTTGTGAATGTTCAGGAAGATGCCTCTCCATAGCAGCTGGCTGCAGACAGGGGGCTAGCATAGTAGAGCTGTGGCAGCCAGGTGCCGACCTTCCATGAATGTGGAGCTGTCCCCCTCCCGTATGCCCCACCTCTTTCCCCTGTCTGACTAGAGAAAAATAGAGGGAGCAGCTGAATAGGGATAGTTTAATGGCTTTCCATAAAAATATATTTTACATGTGTATTTTTATCATGTACTATATATTTCCATATGCACCAGCTTTTACACACATGCAGTAGTCAGCAGCAGTGGGTCTGAAAGCTGTGCCCTGTCCTGTACATTAAGAGTGGCTTAAGTTCATTTTTAAGGGTAATTTTGACATGATTTTTCTCTTGCCTGATGACTTCAGATGAAGACATGACTCCCACAAAATAGGCAGTAGTGAATATTATCTACATCTAGGGCAAAGTAAAACTGAAGAAGTGTCATATCCTAACCACTGACAATAAATCCTAAGTGCAGATAAAGCCCTTCTCCAGCCATAAATGGACGGAAAGTGTTCTATTCACAAAAGCTCAGTGGGATCATGTCTCTTTTCATTTCCCCGGGCACACATCTGTCCTCGAAAGTGAAGCACACACATAGCATTTACATCTGGCCTTATTTATTGCTCTGGAGCTGATGCAGGCAGGTCACCTTGCAGAGTGCAGAGAGCCACCCCTTTCATTTTGCAGGCAGTGTATATTGATATTAATGTCACCTTCTCCCACTTCTCTCTCTTGGTTGTTGTAAGAATAAATGAGCTAAAAGTAGGAAGACACCCCAAGATGCCAGATGCAGCAGGCAGGTACAGTGGAATCTGAGTCCATTCCTTCTATTTCTGCCAAGAAGTGGTCATCATGGAGCTCCCTGCAGGAGAGAGAGGCTCCTGAGTGTGAGGACCCAGCCAGCTTCTAGGGGGGTTAAATATAAATATTTGTAATTAGAGTGTATTATCTTCATTGGAAGATAAGCAAATTATTTTCCAATTTAATGAATAAGACACTTTTAATTAACTCCAGTAGAGAAATGTGCATTCAAGTTTTAAAGTAGTCAAAGTTTGTGTGACCCACCTTCAAGTTTTGTTTTAACTGTGTGTTGAAATTTTATCTTTGTATGTGCTTGTGGTGTGGTGATGGAACACAAGACCTTATGCATGCTAGACAGACACTCTGCACCATTTGGCCATTCCCCTTTCCCAGGCCACAACAGAATTTTAGGAGATGAAACAAACCCAGTGGTGATTTAGACAAAATCACCTTCATTTCATTTTATCTACTTCTCACTAGGTGGCTCTAGCTGGCCTCAAACCCACAGCAGTCTGCCTGCCTCTGCCTTCCAAGTGCTGAGATTAAAGGCGTGCACCACCACATACAGCTTTGACACACTCCAGGAGGCAGTTAATGCCCCAGAGAGCCTGGGACTTAGCTCTGGTTCCAGACGGCTCTGTGTTCTCCCAGAGCAGAGCCTCAGTTGGTGTGACTGGTGAAGGAAGGACCTTGATAGACATAGGCTGCCTCATTGACCCCTAACTGCCCTTCTGCCACCCGCCTTGCTCTGGTCTAGCACTGTCACCACTGTCTTTTGGCATCCTGGCCTCTAGCCCATGCGTCTCTTTGAGCTCAGACCCATCTGGGTCTGCTTTGTGTGGGCAGACTAGGTTACCTGTCATATCATGTGGCCAGCCAGCCCAAGGATCTGCTTAGAATCCACAGGCTGACAGCTAGAGCAGATGTGGCTAAGGGCATCTGGAATGTTCTCTCTAGGTCCTGTCCAAGAGCATTGGGCTTCATGAAGCCATGATTAAATTAGCCCAAGAAATATATCCTGATTCTTGAGACCCTGGTCTCTTTTTGGTTGACTTGATTTGGTTGGCATATGTGTAAATTAGTAAACTTTGTGTGTGGGGTGGGCAGGGGTGGAGAACAAGTGCCTGCGAAGACCAGAAGAGGGTGTCTGCATTCCTGGAGCTGGAGTTACAAGTGGTTGTGGGCTGCCTGGTATAGGTGTTGGGAATTGAACTTGGATCCTCTGCAAGAGCAGTATGAGCTCTTGGCCACTGAAACATCTCTCCAGCTATAAACTTTATTTTTTAAAAGCAATTTTGTATTCATAGCAAGATTAAACAGAAAGTACAAAATTCCCATACAATTCCCATCTCCATATAAAACTACCCTCCTAATCATTTTTGTGTTGCTGGGATTGAGACCCAGGACCTTGCTTGAAACTCTGTCACTGAATATATCCCTAGTCTTCCCCGCCATGGGACTCCATGGCACAGTGCCTTATTCTAGGCTCTTTATGATCACTGAATTCTAAGTAGTTTGTTGCCTTAAGGTGGAAAGGAAAACATACACTGTCAGAAAAACTTATGGGGGTTGTCTGGATCTCAAGGCATGCTGAAGTTTCCCATCAGTCCCTCCTATCCCGACTTTGCTGTCTGTCCCAGGGCAGGTGACCCAGGACCATGCACAGCATCAAAGCTCACAAACAGGATTAGCCCCATCTTACCCCTCCCTTTGTGTATCAAAAGCTACTTCAAGTTCCTGGGGCTGAGAATCTGTATCTGGGTGGGGTGTCATCCCTGGTGTGACATACTGAGATATGGAGCATGGGGATACATATAGTCATGGTTGCCCCAGGGGACTAGCCCTATGGACCATGGAGAGAGGAAAAGAGAAAAGGTTGGATTAAGGGGACATTGTGAGCAGAGCAGAGATGTTGCCAGGTTTCTGTTACTCTAACAAATTCCTGAGAATATCAGTTTGTAGAGGAAATGGTTGAGCCCACAGTTTGGGAGGCTTTAGCCTTGGTCTCTGGACCCATTGATTTTGGACCTGTGTAGCAGCTATGTGGTGGGAGCATTTGGAGGATGCTGTTCACCTCATGGTGGCCAGGAAGCAAAGAGAGAGGAGAAGGGCCCAGTTTCCAGTAAGACTTTACCTCTCTCCCCTGGGCCCTAGCTTTAGAAGGTTTTGCCACCTTCCAATAAACTCATAAGCTGGGACCAAGGCACATGGCATCTTGGTCACTTTCTTGGTGCTGGGACAGAATACCTGAAAACAGCGTAAGGAAGGTGAGGTTTGATTGCGGTTCACAGTTTTGAGGCTCAGTGTGTCAGGAGAGGCATGGGAACAGTGATGGCCTTGTCTAGCAGCATTCTCATGCGAGACCTTGTCTGTTCACATGGCATGTGCCAGGAAACAGAGAACATGGGCCAGAACCAGAGTTGCTACAACTTTCAAAGGCCAACCCCCTGCTCCAGCCAGGTCCTACCTCCTAAAGCTCATAGCATGACCTATGGACACTCAAGACCAAACTTTAGCAGCGGATGACATGAAAAATATCTACAACAAATACATTTTGTCTGAGACTCGGCCCCCATCTGCTCTTTCTCACTGGACTGTCACTAAGCCTGTTGCTTCTGCCTTCTGAGAGCTCTCACCTAATAGGATGTGTGGTGTGGCAATCAAAAGAGCCACCTGGGAGTCAAGTGGGGCAGTTTAATAGGTTTACTGACTACAAACAATGACTTCTGTTTTAGATTTCAATGCCAAGGAAGTGTATCAGGAGCTCTTCTAGTGGACACTCCCATAACAGGTGTGAAAATGTGCTTTTGGAATGGTTTGTTTGCAGGAGATGATGCCTCCTGAATGTACGCATACCTTCAAATGCTAGTCTAAGGCGTTCTCAGAAAAGCAACAATTCCCTCTGAAATGGCCCATTACATGAAGTGCATGTGATTACTGCTAATTCACTTCTGCACGTCACATGAGCTGTGAGTCTGGGGTTTGGTGCAGCGCCTCGGAATGCACCCACCTAAGTTTATGGCTGTGCACACAGCAGAAGGCACTTTTATGGAAGGCGTTCCATGTAATTCCAAACAATTTAATAGAAATGTAATTCGACAGGGAAAACTACAGTCCCTTGGCCCTTTCAGAGTGCAGATAATGTCCCAGATTAAAGGGCTAGAGCTTTGTTCATTACAGTCAAATACTGTGAGTGTGTGAATTACCATTTTCCTTGCCGTTGGTCCATTTCAAAAATGTACCATTTTCCCATTATAATAACAGGCTACATTTTCTTAGAATCATCTCATTATGATTGCTCCTGTCTTTCTAGTTTGCAAATAAAAAGCTTTTGTGGTGATAAACTAGTTGTTCCCAAGCAGCCTTAATCTCTGCTTCTGCTTTTGAACTGCCACAGGTCAGGCCCTGCGGAAGGTGGAGAGAAGCCGGTCCTGCTCTCGGGAGAGAAAGGAGGTAACTGCACCCACTGCTGTTTGCAAGAGCCTGGAGATGGGAGGGTGTGAGCAGGCATTCTGTGACCTCCTTCTCCTTTCTCTTGAAGAAGAAAGTTCCCAGACCAAGTCCTGGGCCAAGTGAGAGCTGGCAGCTAGACATGTCAGCCCATTGTCACCTGTGATGATGAACATTTGCTGAGCACATCTGCTGGTGTGACTTAGGCTCACTCCAGATCTCAGTGGCATTTAGTCTCTGAGTCTGTGAGTCGGCAGTCCGGCCTTCCCCGAGGGTCTTGCTGACAGGCCAGGCTTCCTGCTCTCACTAGGGCTTGCTGGTGTCTGTAGGACTTGCTGGGTACAAGTCAAGGCACCTTATTCTCCACAGGCTGTCTGTCTCTATCTCTAACCATCAGTCAGGTGTGCTCACTGGGAGTTTCCAGGGTCGAAGAGGAGGAAGCACCAGCTGCAAGACCTTCTGAGTCTTGGGTTTCCAAAGGGTACAGGTTCACTTCCACCTCTTCTAAGAATAAAAGGTTGGTTTTCAACCTCAGCTGGGTCTAGGAGCTTCAAACCAAACCATAAGGCAGGACAGGTTTAAAGGATGTTGGAAATAAGCAGAAAGGAAGCGGGGAAAGGGTGGGGAATTGGCTTTTCTTTTTTCCCTTTTTCTTTTCTCTCTTTCCTTTTCTCCTGAGACATGGGCTCTAAGCCCAGCATCAAATAGTCTAGAACTTACAATAGAGCCCAGGCTGGCCTTGCACTAGAGACCCTCCTACTCTTCTTAAGTCCTGGAATTACAGGTGTGTGCCACCACACCCAGATCCAGGCCTCACTTCCTGTCTCTTTGGTTTTGAGCCTAGCCTTTAAAGACTGAGCCTTCTCTCCAGCCAAGGACTCACTTTGACAAAATACTTGGCCATTCTTGAAAGCTGCCCCACTGAGCCTATTTGCTCAGGACCTCAGCACTGGGTCTGAGGGATGTGCATTGTATACTTAGAAGAGAAGTGGCCCAGGATCACTGCACTACAGTCTGAGAAACTATCATTAGGCAGAGGAAGTAGAATTGAAGGGTAGAAACCAAGTCTCCTAACCCTGTTTACAGTATCAAGAAAGGCTTGCTGGGGGCTGGAGAGATGGCTCAGAGGTTAAGAGCATTGCCTGCTCTTCCAAAGGTCCTGAGTTCAATTTCCAGTGACCACATGGTGGCTCACAACCATCTGTAATGGGGTCTGGTGCCCTCTTCTGGCCAGCAGGCATACACACAGACGGAATATTGTATACATAATAAATGAATAAATATATATAAAAAAGAAAGGCTTGGTGGGCTCAGGAGATGGGTCAGCAGTCAAGCAGATGCACTGATCTTCTAGAGATCCATATAGGATGTATATTGTAACTCCAGTTCCAGATCTGACACTCTCCTGGCCTCCACAGATGCCTGCACTCACCTGTGCATACCCACACAGGCACACACATATGCATAATTAGAAATAAAATTAATCTTAAGAAAAAAAGAAAGGTGGATAGGCCTATAATCTCCACTCTTGGAAGGTCAAGGAAGGATGATTCAAAGTTCAAGGTCAGTCTAGCATGTATAGTAAGGCCTTGTCTAAAGAAGCATGAAAGGAAAGAAGTCTGTGTGGAGATGATAGATAGCTGCCTCTTAAAGAATGAGCAGGAGGTTTTTAGTTCAAGGAAACAACATGGTCAAAGTCAGACGTGAGAAAAGAAAACCTTTAAACAAGACCTTTAAAACTCAGGCAGCTGGGAAGTGACATAAGGACCATATATTACCATAGGGTTCTTTGATCAAGTCCTGTGTTTCTGGGGATGGGGGACTGATGGAATAAGTCAGGCTTTCCATTCTTTCTCCTTGTACCCTCTCTTAGCAATGGAACCTCTTCATTGCTACTTTCCCCACATCTCCATTGTACCAATTGCCTGAGAGCATTTCAGATTGTTTCTCTTCTAAACAGTGCTTGAAGTAAAAAAGAAAACATGAAGCTGTTTATTTCAATGCCCAGGTTTAATTCAGGCCCTCTGAAAAAGAGGGTACTGGCTGACTGTCTCAACAGGCTTCCAGTTTGGTTAGAAAAACAAAGAACAAAGCTAATAGCACATTGCTGGTTTAGGGGATTCTTTCCCTGGTCACCTGAACTTGTCCTCCCAAACCCTGCCTTCTTGTACCCCTCCCCTCACTACTTGGTGGCACTGTGTACCCTATGCAGGTTGCCAGCCATAGATCAAGCCATGTCACCATGAAAGGTGAGAAAGATAAGCTCTCATTGTCAGGGCTGGTTGGAACAAACAGCTGGAGATGAGTGTCGTGTTCCTTCTCCAGTGAAGGTCTGTGGGCCACTCTTCAGAGGGTGGAATGCAGTTTCCACCTGGGTCAGATGAGGACTGTGCCTGTGTGGGGTCATGAGCTGACACAGTCAGGGGTGTGTGTGGGTTCCAGTGAGCTTGCTAGGCCTCATTCAGCCTAAAGTAGTGCTGTGTTTGACTCACACCCTATTAAAGTTCGCACTTCCCCCCCTTCCTTTCTCTTCCCACTCCCGTGTGTGTGAGAGTCTATACAGGTGTATGTGTACAGAGGCTCAGAGTTGAAGTTGAGTGTATTACTCTGTTACTACTATTGCTCTTCTCTTTGTAAAAAAAAAAAAAAACGGTCTCTCCCTGCTCTCTGAGTTTGCCTATTATTCCATCTAGTCTAGCTAGCCAGCTAGCCAGCTTGCCAAGGGATCCTCTGTCTCCCAGGTACTGGTATACAGGTGGTTGTCACCCCTGCCAGGCTTTTGTGTCCGTTCTGGGGAATCAGAATTCTTGTCTTCACTCTTGTGAGGGAAATGCTTTGTTCACTGAGCCATACCTCCAACTCTTGAACCTGTGATCTTCCCACCTCTGCCTCCAGAGTGTCATCACACCTGGCCTATCTGGGAGTTTTTAGCTCTTCTGCTGGGCCTCCTCAGACTAGTTCATCGAGCTCTGGCTATGGTCCAGACATATGAATTTGTTAACTGCTAGCAGTGTCCACGTGCAGCTGAGGATGAGAATGTGTTTCCAGAGCTAGAGGCAGCCCGGCCTGCTAATCAGTGTGCACACACAGCCCACCTGGCACCCAGCCTCTCAGCCACTACTGACTCCAGATACCACAGGCAGGGCTCAAGAGGGAGAATGATGAACAACACAGAGGTACCTATATAAAGCCTCTAGGAACCAAAGGAAGGACAGGCTTCCTGGAAGAGGCAGACTGAGCTGAGGTACTGGAAAGGCCACGGTTGGTTCTGAAATGTCCCTTGACAGCTGCTTTGCAGCAGCAAATTCTCTCAGTTCAGTTGGCAAAAATATTCTTGGCCTCACCTCTAACTGAGTATTCATGATTTCTGCCTGTAGAGATTATGTAGTGTTTATGGCCTCTGGTCATGAATTATTAATGGTTTTGAAATTGTGGCCATTGTAGTTTACTCAAAAATCATTAGGAAGCAGATTTGTCATACAGTGCTTTTAAAAAAAGTTAGAGAGAAATCCCAGAGGAAAGAGCCAATTTTATTCACCATCTAACCTAACCCTCCCATCTCACAGGGTGCACATTGCTGACTAGGGCACATGGTGATGGGGACATATCATCTGCTGCACAGGAACCCCTGCAGCTCTAAGAATTAGGGCCTCAATGTGCATTGAAGGCCATAGTGTAGGTTCCAGAGTCACATAGATCTCACAGCTGAACAGGTGACCTTTGGTCCCTTGATCCCTCTCGTTTTGTTTGGCAATGCCCTACAGAGAGCTAGTGTGCAGTGCAACTACCTGCTTCAATTCCAGTGACTTCTGCTCCATAGTGTTCTATGGATGTTTGCCTGTCTATTGTGTTTATTGTGTGAACAAGGAGAAAGCCAGTTACACTTCCTCTAGGGGCCTCCCTGGCTCAGGCTGGGCTTTAAATGGACTCTAGCCTTCCTACTTCCTGGATGGGTATCCCCTGGTAAGTGAGCCCTATTTAGGTTACCTCCTGAGCCTCCACTCTTAACCACTCCATGAACCTCTTGTGATAATGGACTGCCATCTTTTTCAGTTGATTGGAGATTCTAAAAGCCACTCGTCTGTAAGCTCACTTTGTAAAAGACTGTAAAAGCCATTTAACTCTCTTATTTAGAAACCTGAAGCTTGCCTGCTTGCGCACGCGTGCACTCTCACACTCTCACACCCCTTTCTCTAGATGCAAGAAGTGTCCTTTGCTTCCCAGGCAAAGTCAGAGAGACTGGATCTCAGGAGCTAGCCCCATCTGTCAATTCAGTGTGCCACCAGGTTCATACTCCTCCTTGCTCTCTTGATGCTTTTGGAGTCACTATTCCTGTCTGGGAGCCCCATTCAGAGGCCAGGGATGTGTGGGGCTGGGTGGGATCAGCCATCCAACCAGTGCTGGAGATATTTGGGAGAAAGGGCTGAGGATGTGGCTCTATGACAAAGAGCTTACCTAATATGTCTGAGGCCACAAGTTCATCCTCAGCACAGCAATTAAAAAAAAAAGGAATAGTTGAAGGTTTACTGTGCTCCTGATAATAGTACTCAAGAGACTACCACTAATGTGTTCTTTCAACTGAGTAGTCATAGATGTCCTGTTCCCATCCACCTACTCTCTGCTTGCTGGTTTATGTGCAGATGGGGCTCTGTGTGCATTCGTGTGCAGATGGGGCTATGTGTTCATTTGTGTGCAGATGGGGCTCTGTGTGCATTCATGTGCAGATGGGGCTATGTGTGCATTTGTGTGCATGTGCTTGCATGTCAGATGATATTGTGATATTGTGAGTGATGCCTCTCAGGTGCTATGCTGTCCATCTTTTTTTNTTTGAGTTGGTCTCTCACTGTCCTGGAAACCACCAAGTAGGCCAGAGAGCACCAGAGATCTGATCTGTCTGTCATCTGCCCAGCACTGAGATTGCAAATCTGTGCTGCCACAGCTGGCTTTCTATTTTTTTTTTTAATGATCAGGTTTAGGGATTGAACTCAGGTCCTTGGACTTGCAAGGCAAGCTCTCTATTAATTGAACTATCTCCCCAGTGAAAATAGGCATAGTAAAGAAACCAAAATAGCCTGCTCCATGCATAAAAAAGGAAAAAGTTTATTTCAAACTGCCAAGGCTGTGTCCCAGAAGAGCAAGGGGAAGCAACAGGGGAAAGATTTTCAGGGTTAAATAGGAACTGGAGAAACGGGGCTTGTGAACTGGGCTGGGGCTTGTGTCCATGGACTGGAGGAGGGGGGAGCCTAGAGACTAGTGTTGTCCTTGGCAAGTTAAATAGGCACCACAGTCATTGTTAATGGTAGAGCCAGCTGTTCCTCTTGCCAGAAAAAAGGAGAAAGATTCCTTAGCAAGCAGAAACTTTCTTCAAGTCCCTGAGGGAATGGGGACTTTTGTCTAAATGATGGCTTTTCTTGGGGGACCAGACACCCAGCCTTATTTAACACAATAGTGAGTGATTTAGTCTGGCTTCTCCCTTTGTGTTTTTGTTTGCTTGTTTGTTTTTAGGTGAGGAAAGGGTTTATTTCAGGTTACACTTCCATGTAGCAGTCCTTCAAAAAGGAATGGTGTTCTTTGAAATTGTGGTGCTGTGGGTCACTCCCAGGACAGCCACAGGCATCTGTGCCCCTAGAACCCAACTCCAACAGGTCTCTCTCTCCTTCTCTCCCCCTCTTCCCTATCCCTTCTCACTCCCTCTGCCTTCTCACACCTAACCTGTCTTGGAAGACATCCTGTAGCAGGACGTTGAGACGCCTTTGTCCTTTATATGATGCCCTTCTCTTTCCCTACAGATGTACTAGAACATGATCCTTTGTTTGGAAACTTTAGAGAGAATGCATTTCCTTTCCTTATGTCTGGAAAGTGACGCCATCCCAGAAGGTCCTGCAGAAATACCCTGTGGTGCAGCATATTCACATATGCACAGCAAACCATGACTAGCATACCAAGTGGGGTAAATACAGTCTGCAATTGCATGTCAGCTCAGATTGGATTTGGGTGCTAATTAATAACGTGAGTGTACTACTAGTTCCTTTTAATGACTGTCTAGGCTATTAATAGTCTCTTGCTACAATAAAAATATTTTAAGGGATAATCTAAAGCAGGAATTTAATACACATGTGCAAAGGCAGCCAAAGGTAAACTCCTTAGACTAGAATAACTGGGTCAAAGGGTATGTGCTTTATTGAAAACAATGTTTCCAGTCCATCTGCTAATAGTGCATAAGAAGGGCAGAGTTCTTGATTACTGGCCAGAATCATGTGTGCCTGACTTTGAGCAGTGCCTGTGGTGACTCCTTTATGGGTCACCCTACGCTTCCCCAGGCTACTCGTCTCATTGTAGATGGCAGCAGGGCAGTTTTCTCGAGAAGGACTTGCAGGTGTGTCTAGAAGCTCACTATTGAGATCCACCTCTTAGCACTTAGCTCAGTGAGAGTGGCGATTCTTCTTGTAGTGTCTCAGTGCCACCCAGCATCCAGCAGCACATACCTCCTTCCTTCCCTGACTTAATTCTCAGCATCCTTGCAACTTGACCTTCTGGGTGACTAAGAGCTGCCCTCCTTTCTCCTGTGCATACGATCGATCTCTTGTCTCTTGGGGGAGAAAGAAAGAGTGTTTACACTAGGGGTTGAGGCTCAGTGCTAGAGCACTTGCCTCGTGTGCTCTCCGCCCACATGCTAGAAAGACTCCAGCTTTGGCGCGCGCGCGCGCGCGCACACACACACACACACAAAGAGGAGGAGGAAGAAGGCACTTAGAGAGAAAGGAACAAGTGAGCAAGAGAGTGCATGCTGCATCACTAGAGCCTGCTGTGGCAGCAGATGCTCCAAGCGTGCACTTTTACGGGAATGAAACCTTTTAGTTCTGATTTCTGGGCAGAGAAGAATGAAATCCCATTTTGGATTCAACTGCCAAATCCATTCCCAGTGTGAAATTAGCATTGTCCATTTTTTTGCACCATGAGGTCCTGGTCTCTGTAGATTTTGAGAAATTGGCCCGCAGTGGCACTTTGGGACTTTAAACAGGGCGAGCAAGTCATGCAGCAAGATAAGAAGCCTGTGACCACTGCGGGAGGGGCTCAGGTTCCTAGGCCCACTCTGCCACTCAAGTGACTCAGCCTCTGTGACTCCACAGCTCTCTCTCTAGGGCAGGGTGACACGTATTCTATAGGTTCCAGAGGGAGAAGTGCTATAAGCTATGTCTGTGCATCCTGGGAGCTCCACAGATGTTGGAGATTCTAATTTGCAGGAGAAAGGAGCATGTTTGGAAGGCAAATGCTTTAAAGCTAAGATGCCAGGCTAGCCAGATGGGTAAGGGCACTTGTTGCTTGATAACCTGAATTTGATTTCTGGGAACCACTTGGTAGAAAGAGAGGATGGACTACCACAAATTGTTCTGTGATCTACACACCCACACCCCCCCAACACACAAATAATTGTGAAAAATTGTTTCAATATCAAGAGATAGAGTAGAAGTCTTTCTGGGGGAGAGGTGAGCCCTTGTTACCATGTAGTGCCATCAGAGAGCAGCCATAATCCTTCCTGTAGGACTTGACTGACTGCTGAATCCCCAGCTGCCCTGAGACCCTAGGAGCTGCAGAGATATATCTATAAACCCAGCCTTCCAACCCCAAGTTTAACAAGGGCAAGGCCAAGACTCCCATACCAAACAGCAGAAAGAATCAATTTCTGATAAAATGCCAGGAAGGAGATTGACATGTCTAAAACCTTTCTGGTATCAGTTAAGCTTCTAGCACAAGATTAAACTCTAGGAAAAAAACCCTCAGAGAACTGCAATTTCTGAGCAGAAAAAGTCTGTTTTGGATAAGGAATGTGCCCTTGTACAGAGCATCATCAAAGTCTCTATCCTCAGATCTGAGGCATGAAATTGCCTTTAATGCTGCCTCCTCCCTCCACTTGGAAAAAGCAGTGTGTGGAATATAGAATGGTATTAGAAAAGAGAATGGTACCTACCAAGGAAAGGTGGCACTTACAAGTGTCTCAGGAAAGAAAGATGTCTCCAGGGTAAAAGCAGCCCTTGTCTCTGGGTGGACAACAGCCACATGGCCCTAGTCCTGCTGCCACCCCCGACATGATGACATTTGATTCCTCCCGTCTATGCTGTTAGCTCTCTGGTCATCTAGGTCTGTCAAAAGCCAGTGGCTTCAGCTTTATCAGATCCACACATAGTTTGTGGGCCCTCAGCCCTGCGTAAGTGGTGGTAGTCCTTACACTAGCTTCATGGAAAAGAGGGAGATTGCAGCCTAACATTGCTGCACACTTAAGAGGCAGGCGACATCAAGGTCTAGGTCAGGGTTTCTGTTGCTGTGATAAACACCATGACAAACAGCAGATGGAGTGGGCAGAGTTTATTTCTCTTCCTCTTCCACGTTACTGCCCATCACTGAAGGCAGTCAGGGCAGGATCCTGGAGGCAGGAGCTGATGCAGACACCATGGAGGAGTGCTACTTACAGGCTTGTTCTCATAGCTTGCTCAGTCTGCTTTCTTATAGCACCCAGGCCCACCAGCAGGGATGGTATCACCTACAGTGGGTTGGGCCCTTCCACATCAAACATCAATCAAAAAATTCAACACAGGCTTTCCCCCAAGCCAATCTAGTTGGAGCATTTTCAAAAATGATGTTTCCTCTTCCCAAAGGACTCCAGCTTGTGTCAAATTGATATAAAACTAGTGAGCATAATCGGGTATAGCTGGATCCAAGTGTTCAGACTCAGCCTCTCTGGACTCCTCCTTTCCCATGGCAATCCACTCTTCATGCATAGAACTCCATATGTAGCAGGGCGGCCACCAGCTCTCCCAGGCTCACTGTAGAAAGTCCAGTAAGTGTGTGCCAGGGTCTAGAGTCAGAGAGTCTTGGCTCCTCCATCCCTCAGGAAGCTTGAACACCATGGAGCCTTGGTCATTTCCTATGTAGGATGGTGATGGAAGCAGTCCCAGCCTCCCTGGGAACCGGGAACCGAACTTGACTTACTGTAGCCCTAAGTGGAGGCTGCTGGTGTCCCTGACCTTCCCTTCCTCCTTCCTGACAGTGTCTTCACTGTCAGCAGTTATAGCAGAAGAACTGGGGATCGACCAAGTCTAGTTCCCAGACTGAGACCCACCAGCCAGGTCACAAGGGAGGAGTGAGGAGTCCCACATTACCATAGTTAGAAAGGGATAATTTCTCAAAAGAAAATTAGTTTAGTATCACAGAAGACCAGAAAAAAAAAAAACATAGTGGGCAGGCAAAAGCCAGCCATCAACCGCATGGCTACTTTGTGACAGGAGTAATAGAGCTGACAGATAAGTGCAGTTCACGGCAGCTTCCGCACCAAGTGCCAGTCTCCCTTACTGGACTCAGTAATATTGGCCTAGCAAGTATAGGGCTGAGCCAGTGTGCCACATTGTACCAGAAAAGAGAAAGAGGTGTCAGCATGAGGCCCTTTGGGGCCCATTCTAGCTTCCATTTCTCTGTATGTAAAATGGTTCAGCAGGCCTTCCTTTCCTAGTTCTTTTCCCTACTATTAGATCAATGGATTTTTTTTCTCCTTTTTTTCAGATAGAATTTCACTCTCTAGCTCAAGATAACCTTGAACTCACTATGTGCTCCAAACCTATCTCGGCCTTCCAAGTGCTGGGGTTATATGTGTATGCCAGCATACCTGGCTTAGATGTTTACCTTTCTAGAACTTTGCCTATTTAAGCATTTCTTTATTGTTCAGTCAAAAGTGCATTTGGCCATAAATAACAGAAAATCCAATTAAGAAAGCCCTAAACCAGTCATTAGCAACCTTTATTTAAAGGGCTGGAGGGCCAGATAGTAAACATTTCAGTGTTTATGTGTATGTATAGTCGAGTTATTCTTTTTTTTTAATATTTGACAGGGTCTATCTACATAGCCCTGCTTGTCCTGGAATTTACTATGTATACCAGACTGGCATCAAACTCATAGAAATCTGCTTACCTCTGCCACCCCAGTGCTAGAAATAAAGTCATGTGCCACCACACCTCTCAGAGTTACTCAATTCTGTCATTAAATACAAAGGCAGGCTTAATGAGTGTGACTGTATTTCAGTACAACTTAATTTATAAAAATATGTGGCTGGCCAGTTTTAATCTGATTGAAATTTGTAGGCCTTTAGCCTAAATAATAGGATTTGTTTGGCTTTTGTGGTAAAACTGCCAATAGTCTTATGAGAAAAGCAATTTCACTTCTAATAAAAAACTTAAAAAGCTCATCTCACTTAAACCTCATGAAGAGCAAGCGTTATGCATTTGCCAGCCCTTATTTCTGCATTGTAGGTAAATGCCTCCATGTGATCTTCCAGAGCACTAATTTTTGCTCTAACTGTATCTTCAGTCTTTTCTTTAGCCTTTGATCTGTGTGGTTTCAATGGCTAAATCTTTTCTGTGCAATTTCAAATTAACTCCTCTGTTTATAAGCTCTTGTTATTTGATGGATGCAATTTCCCCATTTGTCCTTCTAATCATAATGAATATAGTTATTGGGCTTTTTGTTTGGTATTGTGTTTTTTATTTTGTTTTGTTTATTAATTTATTAATTTATTTATTGGTATCTTTCGAGAAAGGGTCTCACAACTCAGGATCCTTCTGTCTTGGCCTTATATTACCAGAAAAACAAACAGGGAGTTATGTGCCATCGGGTATAGCCTCAGTATGTTACAAGGGTTCTATTTACATCACTGTGATTTTCTTTGGTTATTTTTCATAGTTATTAAATTGTCCCCTCTCATTCCTGTTGTTTATTTTTCTGCTCTTTGGATGATTGTAAATTTGTACCTTGATTGCCTGTCTTTTCTCTAGATCCTGATTTTGTTGTTTTGTTTTTTAATGTAATTTATCACCAGTGATTGTGGGCAAGGGATGGAATTTGCTGCAGTAATGGGACACTGATCTATTAGTTGGTCTTCTGAGCCCAGGACCCCGTTTCCTCCAGCTATGTTTTGCCTTTCTGTGCCAAAAATCCACTGTTATAGTCCCTGAACACTGGGCAGATGGGAGGACTACCTTCTGCCGCTTCTTACAGTTCCCATCCAGTCTGACACCAGTTTGGGGCCTCTATCTTCCTGAAGATGGTGCTGCTTCTAGGTTTGGAGCAGCACACGACAGCTCCCCTGTGCCCAGCTCCTTCTCAGCTTCTGTCTGCCATCCAGTTCTCAGGATTTCTTAACATTTAGAATCTACTATTTGGCGCCCTCTCTTTTGCCGAGGCTGTCATGGGCTTCGGATGGTGTTGCTTGTTTGGATGTGGGTAGGAGGAGGCTGCTGTGTAAACAACTTCTCTGCCCGAGCTGAGCCAACCTGACCAGTTCTCAGGGTGACTTTCTGTGGGATTTCCACCTTCTCTGCCACCTTCCTGTCTCAGAAACCATGAGGAGGCCCAGCTGTGGAGCAGTCAGTATAAACTGGAGGGACAAAGTGTGGTCTCTAGTGATGGACTAGTTTAGATGCGCTCTCACTGTAGCCTGCATGACAAAGTCTCTTCACTTCATGCCTCAGCTCCTCGCCTGTCAAATGAGGGCAGATTATAACAGCCACCTCATAAGCTAATGAAAGTGTCCATTGAAATAGTGCATGCCAAGTGTGCAGGAGGTACTTAAACACCTCCCCTCTCTTGTTCTGAGCAAACATTCCTTTTTTCTCCCTTCCTTTGTTGACAGTGTTTCAGCTTGCCTCCCAAGTGCTAGGATTACAGATATGCACCACCACGCCTAGCTGGGAGCCAGTGTTCCTGGTGCACTTGTTGCTTGTGTTGTGTCAGTAGTTTTTGGAGCTATAGCTTGTTGTTGGCTTTGTGCATATGCATGTGTGTGTGGATGTGTGCAGAAGCCAGATGCCAATGGTGAGTATCTTCCTTAATTGTTCACCATCTTATTTGCGGAGACGGGGTCTCTCACTGAACCTGTTTAGCTAATGAACTCCAGGGATCTATATGTTTTTGCACTCCCTATCGCAGTGCTGGGCTTGCAGCCGTGCATAGCCATGCCTCACTTTTACATGTGCTAGGAATCAGAATTCAGGTCCTTAGGCTGTGCAGTGGGTACTTAGTGTCTGAGCCGTCTCCCCAGCCTCCATACTGTTGACTTTAAGCCCTGTCTTCTTCCCTGTGTACTTTCCTTCAGTCATGCTTCCCCTTCTAGTGCCTTTCCTTGTCTGGGGCCTTTCCCTTCCCAATGCAGTCTATCCAACCTTCCTTGGTTCATCTCTAGCCTGTCAAAATTGTCCTGAACTTAGATTTCGTCATCCATTTTTTTCCTTTGTCTCATCCCATCTAGATGTCATCCTCAGACTTTATAAACAGCCATTGATAAAATTATGGCCTGGCCTAGGATGAGACCAAGGACAAAGTCTCATGACATGCCTTCCTTCCTAGGAAGAGTAATTTAAATGGCTAGGTAAGGTGATTAATTTGTCTAATACCTGTAATAGTATGTCCCTGTGGCTTGATTATGATAATATTAGCATGGTGGGTATTATTTACCATGGCTAGGCACTGAACTAAGTATTTTCCATGTAATGCTGCTATTTCTTACGGTAGCTCTGCTAAGTATTGTGTTACTCAGGACTTGTATTTAAAAAATGAGAATGCTAACACTATCTGGAGGTGCAGAGGTGGACTGTGTACCACAATGCAAGGCTCTGAAGAAGGGTTGCTTCTTAGAAGCCCAGAGCAGAGTGTGTATGTTGGGGGTGGGGGGTCATGAGCAAATGGACTGCAGGCTCCCAGGACATCATCTTCCTGCAGCTCTTATTTTGCTAGCTTGTTCTTGCTATGGCAGTCTTCGTGCTTGGTGTAAGCTAACTTTCTAGCTTACTTTCTTTATCTCTTACTTTTTCTTTTCTTTTCTCTTGAGACAAGGTCTTGCCACATAGACCCCACTGTCCTGGTACTTACTCTGTAGCCCAGATGGGTCTTAAACTTATCTAATCCTCCTGCCTCATCCTTCCAAGTGCTGGGATTACAGGAAGGCGCCACTGTGACTAACTTAGCTTTCCTGCTATCTTAGTTCATCTGTCAGAAAATTCAGTGACTTCTAAATTTGTTCATCCTCTTTCATGAGAGTAGCTAGGCCTCTAATCCCAGCACCCA
>LOEQ01013574.1:0-14859 GCA_001685075.1 Bramus lutescens | reverse complement strand
TTGGAAGAGCAGGCAATGCTCTTAACCTCTGAGCCATCTCTCCAGCCCCCACAGTTCAGTTTTTAATGTCAGATTTCTACTTATCTTTTTCTAAATTTGGCATATTTTTAAATATGTTTAACCATTAAGTGGCACAGCTCTGGATTATAAAAAAACAGATTTGAATAAAGTTGAAATAAACTCTATTCCTTGTGAAACCTTTTTTTAATACGAATAGGCTATGCCATCAGAAGTGTCTAACAGATTCGTGTATTTAAACATACTACACTGATGGCAAAATTTTGGGAAGCTGTGCAATCTAGGTAATGAAATAAGTTACTGCAGATATTTTGAAAACTCCTCTTCTAGCTTGATCTCTCTGCTTTGATTTCTTGCCTTTGTGTGAGGAGTCAGGACACACACTTCTGCTACTACAGAGTCAGTGTGACATACTTTTTCCATGATGAAGTATGAGCCAAACACGGCTTCTTTTATTATTTTTTTTGTTGTTGTTAATAAGTTACTTCTATCAAATATTTTATCATACTTTTGAGAAAAGTGACTAAGGAGGAGAAAAAAACTTAGCTAAAAACACTGCTACAGAAGATAGATCTCATTTGATACCATTAACTATGCTAAAAAAAAAACGTGGTTGTCTAAGTCATAGGCTACCAGGCAGAACCCAGTATTATTACACTAAAGAGGAATTGTTAGGAGATATTCAATTACACTGTAAACCATGAGTTTCCATTTGAGTTGATTAAACAAAATTAACCTTGGAACAGGAGGCTGAGTTAGCAAGTAGTTAATATAGGCTAATCACAGAGCATCATAGCATCTTGGAGAGATAGAGAGAGGCACAGAAAATAGCAGGGAGTGATTTGGAATGGCATTACATTTCTTTGTTTGGGTAGAGGGGAAGGATGTTCTCCTTTGGAGATGCAAGAAAAAAAGAGAAAGTT
The DNA here is from genome assembly GCA_001685075.1 of Bramus lutescens. Lineage (NCBI taxonomy): Eukaryota > Metazoa > Chordata > Mammalia > Rodentia > Cricetidae > Bramus > Bramus lutescens. Next base: position 13,918 of record LOEQ01013574.1, on the reverse strand, counting down.
AGGTATTTGCTACCCAGCCTCTCTGAGCTAGCAGGCTTTTTACCCCAGTTTTTGAATCTCCAGTCAGCTATTAAATCTTGAGATTCAGCTAAAGCTACCTCTATTGGCAACAACAGGTACAGTGACTGTAGAAAGATAATTACTGCCAGGCTGTGTCCTGAGTGGCTGGCCTACTACCAGAGAAGCATGTTGGTAACTGTGAAGTAACAATTGTTGGCTAAATAGCAGTAAATTAAGGCTTGACCACTATGCTGAAGGTAAAACAACATTTGCTACTCCAATTCATGACATTACCACATACAAAAAGTCATGCCTGCCAGCTCTACACTAAGGTTGGCATCTGAATCTCTCCATGCAACCTCTCATATAAGTCGGCTACAGTTTGCCATGACTCTGGAAAGCAGGTGTTGCTTAGTAACCGCAAGAATAGCTTGAGTTTACTCCTGACACCTCTGAAACACTGAGAATCAGCAAATTTGGTGAGATACTCAGAAAAGTCTGTTAGGAGAAAGTAAATAATTTTGAAAAGAAAAAATTCCTTCCCACATTGAGAATGAGAGGCATCACAGTTCAGGTTCTAGGACCATGTGTAATACTACTGTGGAGAGTTTAAAAATGAAAAATTCAAATGAGGGAATAATTGACTTAAGTGGGATTGATGTAATATGATTTCAATTACTATCAGTGTGGTAATTAATATCTTATACTTAAAAAGTGGCTTGTTAACTGTGCTAAATATGACAATTTGACTAATAAGATACAAGAAGTGTATTGATAAGACACAAGTGTTAGAAAGACTTATTACTGATAAGATACAACTATTAGAAAGACTTGCCAATGAAGATTAGAAAAAAATATACTGATAAGATACATGCTTTAGAAAGACTTACTAATGATTTAAAAATACTCAGACACAGATAGAATAATTTAGAGCAGAACCAACTACACCATTACATTTTGAAACTGGAGAGGAATGTCCTAAACTTATTAGAGCACCAACCTTAATTTAGCCAATTACCTTATAATAATGATCACCAGATGATAGGTATCCCCAAAGCTGTGCAAAAGTTAATTTAAATTCTGTACAAAGGTTAGATCTGAAGAAATTTAAGGAAGCAGTCATTTTATATGGTTTGCATTCTCCCTTTGAAAAGCAGATTTTAAATTCTAGGGCAACAAGGTACAGAATTACTCCACAAGCATGCAACTATTTCATTAATGCATAGAGGAAGCTGTTCCTCATTTACAATAAAACTATAGTCGAGCAAAGAAGTCAATCACAGGAAGAGGTTGTGAAATTTCCCAAGATCAGCTCTCAGTAAGAGCCATATTTATACGTACAGTCTATATTTGATGATCACACCTTGGTTCTATGCCATAGAGCAGCTTAAAGTTCTTGGTACAGGGCTGAAGTATCAGAAAAGAGGAATGAATCATTGTAAAAAATTATACAGGGGCCAAGAGAAGCCTTCACTGATTTTATTTATTTATTTATTTATTTATTTATTTATTTATTTATTTATTTATTNTTTGTTTGTTTGTTTTTTGCAAAGATTCACTACAGCTGTAACTAGAAAAAAAGAGATTGCAAGCCAATATTTTCTAGGAACAATTACTTTTCTGGAGATAATCTAAAGAGAAGGCCCCAGACTTCTAGAATATCTAGAAATTGTGGCAAAGCAGACACTTCACTAATTAATGCAGATCAACAAAGGACAAGTAAGGTAAGCCTTTGACAAAAGGAAGCAACTTAGGGCACCTCTCATAAGCTCCAATGTCAAATTTGGTTCAACCATTCCCTGTCAGCATTTGAATAAACCCCTCCATGGAGCAATTTAAAGACTTATTGTATGTTGTCAAAACTTTACTGCTCTGGATGCCAGAATAGCTTCAGTAGATAAAACAAAATTTTCAGGAAAGACAATAAAAGCATTATTTTGGCAAGCTTCTATTAATGATCAAAGACCAAAGCTAAAAATACACATAAGTGTAATTGAAATTGAAGGCTTAGTAGACACAGGTGATGATGTTACAATAATTTCACCCAAATCTTGGCATCCAGATTGATTTTTTTAGTCCCTAGAAAGTGTCCTTGACACCCTTGCTCATATACTCCTTCCTTCCTCATTTCAACATGTTTTTCAAGCTCAGCCCAGTGTTTAGCTGTGGATATTTGTGTTTGCTTCTATCAGTTACTGGATGAAAGGTCTCTGATGACAATTAGAGTTGTCATGGATCTGATTACAGGAGATGGAAAGTTCAGGCATCTTCTCCACTATTGCTAGGAGTCTTGGCTGGGTTCATTATTGTGGATACCTGGAAGTTTCCCTGGCACCAGGTTTCTGTCTAACCCCCAAATGCCCCTCACCAGGACATCTCTTTCATTACTGTCTGCATCAGTCCCACCCCAACCTGCCCAACCCAATTTCTCATGTTCCCTACCACACTCCTCCCTCTACCCCAGTTTATACAGGATATTTCTTATATTTCAATTCTCAAGGAAATTCTTGTGTTCTTCTTTGGGCCATTCTTGTGATGTTACCTAGCTTCTCTGGAGCATTTGTTTGTAGCCTGGCTATCCTTACTTTACACCAAATATCCACTTATGAGTGACTGCATACCATGCTTGTCTTTCTGGGTATGTGTTATCTCACTCAGAATCATTTTTTTTACTAGTTTCATCTATTTTCCTGCAAATTTTATGATGTCATTAGTTTTTACAGTTCATTAATATTGTGAAAATATTAAACCAGTATAAAAATTCTTTATTTTTTGGTTGAAGGACATGTTGTTTTTCCAAATTCTGGCATTTATGAATAATGCTGTTATGTAAATAGTTGAACAAGTGTCTTTGAGATATGATAGAGCATCCTTTGAGTATATGCGCAAGATTGGTGTATCTGGATCTTAAAGTAGATTAATTTCCAATTTTCCGAGAAACAGAAATATTGGTTTCCAAAGTAGTTGTAAAGTTGGCATTCCCACCAGCAGTGGAGGAGTGTTTCCCTTGCTCTACATTTTCTTCAACATAGACTGCCATTAGCATTTTTGATCTTACTGATTCTGAACAAGAGTAAGATGGTCTCTCAGAGTATTCTGCTTTGCATTTCCCTGATGACTAAGAATACTGAAAAATTCTTCAAATGTATTTCATACATTTGAGATTCTTCTGTTGAGAACTCTCTGTTAAGTGCTGTACCCCATTTTTAATCAGATTATTTGGCATTTTAATGTCTAGTTTCTTAATTTCTTTATCTAATTTGGAGATCAGCTAGATGTGGGGTTGTTAAAGATCTTTTACCATTTGTAGGCTGCTGTTTTGTCTTATTACAGTATCCGTTAGTTCAGAAGCTTTTCAGTTTCTGGAGGTCCCATTTATTAATTGTTGACCCAGTCAGTGTCTGTGCTACTGGTTTTATAGTCAGGAAATAGTCTCTCATGACATTGTTTTCAAGGCTACCTCTTACTTTCTCTTCTATCATGCTCAGTGTAACTGGATTTATGTAGAGGTATTTGATCCACCTGGAGTTGAGTTTTGTGAAGGGCAATAGATATGAATCAATTTTCATTCTCATACATGCCAGCACCCAGTTATGCCAGCACCATTTGTTGAAGGTAATTTATTTTTTCCACTGTATAATTTTAGTTTTTCTTAAAATTCAAGTGTTCACAGGTTTATGGATTTATTTCAATGTCGTTGATTCAATTCTATTGATTCACCTGTCTGTTTCTATGCCAGTATATGCTGCTTTTACTAGGATATGTGTAGGGTAGAGATTGAAGTCAAGGATAGTGATACATCCAGAATATCTTCACTATACAGAATTGTTTTGGCTATCCTATGTTTTTTTGTTTATCCGTATAAAGAATTGTTCTTTTGTGGCCTGTGAATGATTGTTTAAGAATTTTGATGGGATTGTACTGAGTGGGTAGATTTTTTTTTATTAGACTACTGTTTTTACTGTGTTAATCCTGCCAATACATGAGCATGAGAGATGTTTCTATTATCATTTATCTTCTCCAGTTTCTTTCTTCACTGAATTAAAATTATTGTCATACAGGTCTTTCACTTATTTGGTTAGAGTTACCCCAAGATATTTTATATTATTTGTGGCTATTGTAAGGGGTGTTGTTTCCCTGATTTCTTTCTCAGCCAATTTATCATTTGTATTGAGGAAGGCAACCGATATTTTTATAGTTAATCTTATATATATATAACTACATCACTGAAGGTGTTTATAAGCTGTAGCAGTTTCCTGGTAGAATATTTGAGATAATCCATGTATACTACTATCATGTCATCTACAAATAGTGAAAGTTTGACTTCTTCCTTTCCAGTTTGTATCTACATGATCTCCTTTTGTTATCTTATGGTACTAGCTAGACTTTAAGTACTATACTCAACAGATAAAGAAAGAGTGGGCAGCCGTTTCCTGTTTCAGATTTATTGGAATTAGTTTGAATTTCTCTCCGTTTAATTGAATGTTGGCCATCAGCTTGCTGTATATTGCTGTTATTAGGTTTATGTATGGATATTCCTTGCCTCCTTGATATCACGAAGACCTTTATTATGAAATGATGTTGTATTTTGCAAAGTGTTTTATAGTTATCTAATGAGATAGTAAAGTGATTTGTTTCTTTGGGTTTGTTTATGTGGTAGATTGACATATTTTTATATGTTCAACCATTCCTTCATCCCTGGGATGAAGCCACATTGATGATTCTTTTCTGATGTGTTCTTGAATTTGGTTTGCCATTACTTTGTTGAGTATTTTTGCATCAGTGCTCATGAGGGAGACTGGTCTTAATTCTCCTTATTTGTTGCATGTTTGGGTGGTTTGTGTATCAAGCTATTATTAGTCTTATAAAAAGAGTTTGGCAGTGTTTCTTCTGTTTCTATTGTGTGAAACAATTTGAGGACTATTGGTATTTTCTCCTGTTTGAAAATCTGTCACTGTTCTGCTCTGGAATCATCTGGCCCCAGATTTTCAATGGTTAGGAGACTTTTAATAACTGCTCTATTTCCTTAGAGGTTATAGGTTTATTTAAGTTGTTTTTCTGTTCATGATTTAATTTTTCTGTGTGGTGTCTGTCAAGAAAATTGTCCACTTCTTTTGGGTTCCTAATTTTGAAGTATGCCCAATGATTGCTGGATTTCCTTAGGGCCTGTTGTTATGCCCTCCTGTTCACTTCTGCTTTTTTCTGCCTTTTAGTTAGGTAGGATAAGTGTTGTCTATTTAGTTGATTTTCTCAAAGAACTAATTCTTTGTTTCATTGATTCTATTGCTCTCTTTTTTTCTGCTTTATTGATTTCAGCACTGAATTTGAACATTTACCACAGTCTTCTCCTCCTGGGTGAGTTTGCTTCTTTTGTTCCATAGTTTTCAGGTGTACTGTTAAGTCACTAAGGAGATATTTCTTCAAATTCTTTATGTAGGCACTTAGTGCTATGAAAGTTCTTCTTAGTACTACTTTCATCGCGTTTCATGAGATTTGGTATGTTTTGCATTCATTTTTATTGAATTCTTAGAAGTCTCTACTTTCTTTTTATTTCTTTAGTGACACAGTGGTAATTCACTTGAGCTTTGTTAAATTTCCATGAGTTTGTAGGCTTTCTGCAGTTTGTAAACTCTAACTTTAACCCATGGTGATATGATAAGATACAGAGAGTTATTCTACTTTTTTTATCTATTGAGATTTGCTTTGTGTCTGAGCATGTGATCAGTTTAGAGAAGGTTCCATGAGGTGCCGAGAAGAAGGTATACTTTTTTGTGTTTGGGTGGAATGTTCTATAGATGTCTGTTAAGTCCATTCGAGTAATAACTTCTGTTAGTTCTCTTATTTCTCTGTTTCTTTTCTGTCTGAGGATCAGTCCATTGTGAGAGTGGAGTGTTGAAGTTTCCTACTCTTATTCTGATGTGTTTTATGTGTGATTTAAGCTTTAGTAATGTTTCTTTTACAAATGTGGGCGTCCTTGTATTTGGGGAAAATGTTCAAAGCTGAGACTTCATCATGATGGATTTTTCCTTTGATGAATATTAAATGTCCTTCTACTCCATCTCTTTTGAATAATTTTAGTTTGAGACATTTTGTTAGATTTGGGTCAGCTGCACCAACCTGCTTTTCAGATCCATTTGATTGTAAAATATTTTCCCAACCCTTTACTCTGCAGTATTACTGATGTGTCAATTTTCTATGCAGCAGAAGGATGTTTTCTGTTTTTCTGTTCATTCTGTTAGCCTTTGTCTTTTTATCGGTGAATTGAGTCCAATGATAGTATGAGGCATTAATGACTAGTGATTATTAATTTCTGTTACGTTTGGCTTTTTGGGTAGTAGTGGTAGTGTGTGTGTGTGTGTGTGTGTGTGTGTCTATTTATGCTTCCATTCTTTGTGTTTTTCTATTTTCAGATTTTCTATTGTGTGTGTTTTTATGAGTACACCTAACTTCTCTGAATTGGAGTTTTCCTTCTAGTACTTTCTGTAGGGCTGAATTTGTAGACAGGTAATCTTTAAATCTGAATTAGTCATGCAATATCTCATTTTTGTGTCTGTGGTGATTCAAAACTTCACTTGATATAGTAGTTTGCCTTGGCATCTGTAATTTCTTGTGTCTGCAAAACATCTGTCCAACACCTTCTGGCTTTCGAGTTTCCGTCAAAAAGTTGGACATATTTTGATACTGCCTTTGTATGTTACTTGGCATTTTTCTTTTGCAGTGTGTAATACTTTTGCTTTATTCTGTAAGTTTAGTGTTTTGCTTGTTATGTGGTGAACAGTCTTTTTTGGTTCAGTCTCTTTGGTGAACTTGTACCTTTAGAGGCATGTCTGTCTTTAAGTTCAGCAAGCTTTTATTCTATGATTTTGTTGAATATATGTTCAGTGCCTTTGAGCTATGATTCTTCTTATTTTATCTTTATTATTCTTAGCTTTGGTGTCCTAATAGAGTCCCAGATTGTGTTAGGATTTTTTTTGGATTTAATATTTTCTTTGACCAATGAATCTATTTCTTCTATTTTATCTTCAACAACTGTGATTCTTTCTTCCATCTATTTAATTATGTTGGTGATGATTGCATCTGTAGTTTCTGTTCACTTATTCAGGTTTTCCACTTTTAGAATTCCTTCACTGTATGTTTTCTTATTGCTTGTATTTCTTTTTAATTTTTTTATTACTTTATAAATAATGCCAATCAAATTTTTCACTTCCTCCCCTCCTCCCACTTCCCTCCCACTCCCCAAAACACCCACCCCACCCCCTTCAGTCCAGAGAGAGGACAAGGCACCCTGCCCTGTGGGATGTCCAAGGAACTCCTCCCCTACATAAGGGCTTAGGAAGGTATGCATCCAAAGAGAACAGGATCCCAAAAAGCCAGTACATGCAGTAGAGACAAATCCCAGTGCCATTATCATTGGCTTCTCAGTCTGCCCCAACTGTCAACCACATTCAGAGGGTCCGGTTTGATCCCATGCTCTTTCATTCCCAGTCAAGCTGGAGTTGGTGAGCTCCCATTAGCTTAGGCACACTGTCTCAGTAGATGAACAAACCCTTGTGGTCCTGTCCTCCTTGCTCATATTCTCCCTCCTCCAGCTCTTCAACTGGACCTTGGGAGCTAAGCTCAGTGCTCCCTCACTGGAAGAGGGTTCTATGGTGATATTCAAGATAGTCATCCTTCTGACTGTGGGGCAAGGCGAGTTCAGGCACTCTTGCCTCCACTGTTGCTTATATTTCAATTTTCAAGTTTTGAACCATTTCATTCACCTATTTGATTGTTTTTTTCTTGACTTTCTTTACAGGATTTATTGATCTCTTACATTATTTTGTCTTTTCCTTGATTTCTTTAAGTGAATTTTTTATTTCCTCTTTAAGTGCCTCTATAATCTTCATAAAGTTAGTTTAAACTCATTTTATTGTGCTTCATCTGTGTTGGAATGTTCAGTTCTTGCTGTTGTAAGAACTCTGGGTTCTGGTGGTGCCATATCGCCCTTTCTGATGGTGAATGTGTTTTTCCACTGGTGTTTGCTCTCTGGGTTTTGGTTAATTATAGGTATGGGTTTTGATTCATGTGTTGTCTTTGCTGGATGTTTTTTGTGTTCCTTTATCATCTATTTCATTTATTGTCTTTTAGCCTAAATGGCCAAGTGTTTTTCTTATTACCATAGATCTAAGAATCATGTTTCAAATTTGTCTAGATTGGAATACATTTTTGCAAATGCCTGGATTCTATTGATATTCTCATCTGTTCCATTGCTTTTTTGCCATATTTAAGAGAGATATTATGATCATTTTCTGGTCATAATCCATCTCAGCATGAGCACATGGCAATCTTTGAAAACATCACTTTTTTCCCATCAATATGACCTTGTCAGCTTTATGTAACCCAGAAAACAGCAGAAATCTCCTAAACTTGTTGGCGTATACTGCCAAAGCATGTATTCATGCACCTGTATTAAAATTGGACTATTAATTCCAAATTGCAAGTTATGTCCTCATTCTGATCCAGACATATCAATTGAATTGTTAACCCTTCTCATTAGAGTAGTAGGAGTACTCTTTTTAATGTGGTCTCTATATATATTCTGTATTACAGTTAAATTTTGTCATATCAAATTTCACTTTGAATTGATGAGGTGCTTGTAGTTTGGGAGAACTATCAACATTTAAGTAATATATTACCTAAAGTAATATATTGTGATTGCTTGCCCTACATGTTTGTGCAATTCTTGTCCTGCATTATTTGTTAACACATGTCTCCAGAAAATCTGAGCTAACACAAACTTTACTTCATTAATGATTGTTAGTAAGATATTTAAAATGTATTGCCCAGTACAGAGAACATTAAAATTAACTGTGATGTTTTCATTGATTAGATCAAATCATTGTCTACATACAATGATTTTTATTTATTCTATAAATATGAATGTATATATTAAATATTTTACATGACTCCTATACTAACAGCACCTTATTATGTTGCAGGTATAAAAGATTCCTACTGGACAGCGGATGCAATCATCTCAGCACACAGTGATAGCATGGAAGTGTTGGGAAAATAGTGTAAAGGAAATTAGTCTAGAGTGTATTGTATTGTCTATGATCTCTTCCTCCTTCTGATAAGGTTAGTAATGTTTACTGGGTGTGAGAAGAATGGAGAGATTCAACGGATTTTAAGACAGTGGAGCAATATACCAAATCTGGATTGTTAGTATTAAGTTTAGGGGCTGAGGTCAGGCATCAGGAGCATCATTAGCTCACTGAGTGGTTTGATAGTTTCAGGAAATGCCTCATTTAAAAGTTGATTAGCCTGTTGCATACAATAGCCTTTGGAAACTGGTTTAGAGCAGACACATTTAAGAGTGGTCATATCTATAATTCTTTGTTTGATTATATTGTCAAGAAAATAAAAGTAGACTAAAAAAAGGAAATCTATAAGGAATGAAGCCTAAACCTTCTGTCACTGAGAATAAGCCAGGGGAGGACAACTTTAGAGAAGGTCATTTGAAAGCAGTACCCAGTAAGTTACACAAACACCGCATACAGATGGTATCTTGAAATGAGAAGAGAGTACTGTTAATAGTGAGCTCTTAATTTCTTACCACTTCTGTTGACAAATACAGTACAATGGATTATGAAGACTGACTGTAAGTTAAACAAAGAAAGGAAATCTGAGACTTTGACAAATCATGTGCACTATTTGGAGACCCTTGAGTTTAGCAGGCTCCAGAGAGAATGAGAAAATAATTGGAAACATGCTTTAAGGTAGCTGTTACTGAGGTAGAATGTCATTTTTCTTTCCTTTAAAAATCTATCATCTCTTTAGAATTCATCATCAATCTATGTCTGCCTCTTGTGTTCTTACAGTAAGATAATTAAATGTCTACTCTCAGATCTCTTTGAGAAAGTAAGCAATCATAAATTAAACTTTATTAAAAAATGTATAGTATTATAAGCAACTTGGTATTCCAGTGAATTATTTCTTTTCTTTACTCCTTTGTCTTAAGTTTAAAAATGTGTCATTGGACAATAACTTGAAAGGTCAAAATTTGCACACATTGTGGCTCACAGGTGCAACAAACCAGAAAGGTTTTATATCACTCTCTGGGAATATATTCAAGATTTCTGTAAAAGGATCAAGGTGTGCCGTTAGAAACGGACAATACCACTATGGCTAAAATCCAAGGTATAAGTGTCTTGCAACACACACACACACACACAAAGTTAAAAGTTAATAGTGTAGCAATGTAAAATATGGGCTCATATCTTCCATCAGCTTCTATTATGTCTCTGCTTCATTTAGTAGCTGAGTATTTTAAAGAAAAATGTAATTTTATGTTTTCTTGTAAACTAAAGTTTATGGACATTCCTTTGTTAATTTTACTTGTCTTCTTTTACTCTTTTGTTAATTTACTAGTTTCAGTTAGGACAAGAGAAACAAGCTTCCTTTTTGTGTATATGTCTATTTCTTTTTAATATTTTTATGATTCTTTTTATTTTTTAATTTAAGATTTTGTTGTTTGAAATTTTCATGCATGCATATAATCTCTTTTATCAAATCCATTCCTTTATATCCATTTCATTTTTCCCATGCTTTCCTCGCTGTAATCTCTCTCAATTTCATGTTCCCCTTTCTTTTTATTTATTTATTATTTTATATTTACATTAATCCCCACCACCTCCCCTCTTCCCCAGCTCATTCATTCTCCTCTGTGTCTCTTCAAATAAAGGCAGGACTCTCATGGATATCAGCCAGACGTAGTATTTCAAGTTGCATTGAGACTAGGTACTTCTTCTGTAAGGACTGGATGAGGCAATCTGGTAAGAAAAATGGGTCCCCAAAGCAGGGAACAGAGTCAGAAACAATCCCTGCTCTCACTGTTTGGAGTCTCACACAAAGACCAAATTGCTCAGTTGTAACTTATATGCAGAGAATCTAGCAATGAAGGCTCCCTGTTGTTAGTACCCTTTTGTTTTATAACCCCTGAGCCCTGAGTTCAAATTGGGCTGCTGTTATTTGCATGGGTTCAGGGCCATCTACTGGAGCATGGGTTGTTGCTAAGGAGTTGCGTCCCTGACAAACACCAATCGCCCTCACCCAGCAGTGGTGGATTTCCAGAAGGTCTTCAGCTTAGGATGTTACTTTGAACCCTTGCCCATCTATGCTGTGATTTAGCAACAGGTCATTTATGATGCTTTCTTACATGATTTTGTTCCTGGCAGGCTGTTTCCCAATCCCTTTTTAGCACAACACACAATCAAAAACATCATATGCATGATTTATTTGTATGTATGAGTGCATTGCCTGTGTATATGTATGTATACCACATGTGTGATGGTGTCTACCCACAGATTTCAACTACCTGTGACTACAGATAGTTGTCAGCCACTATATAGATGTTAGGAATAGAATCAAAGTCAGCTTTCTGACTGAGCAGCAGGTGCCATTTCTGTTTGGAGCCACCTCTCCAGATTCTTAAACTCATGATACCTTCTATGCCATCAGATTTCATTCTCTAAAATACTACTTACCCCTAAACTGTGTACCTCGCTTCAAGGACGTTTTCTCTAACTTTTCAAGATGTCTTCATGGGTCAGTACAATTTCAGTTTACCACCCTATTAATTATATTCGATTAGGGTTAGAATTTAGCTGATAGGTTGAAAAATACAGCTCAATTCGTTTTTATTTTACAGTTATTTAAACATGGGAAATTTTTCTGATTTTATTTAAAACAACTCGGATGCTATTTAATTTAATGTTTAGGTTTTATAGATAAGAACAATTCCTACTACATATTGATTAGGTCATCTTTTTCCAAATTATATTCAACAGTAGCATTTTTTCCTTATTTTCTGACTGAATTTCCTTATTTCAGGAGCTGAATACTTTTTGGTGTCTTACAATGATGCCGTTACTAGACACTTTTCTTTTAAGGGATATTAGTTGAAAATGTTTGAAAACCAAGAGAGTACCAACAAACTGAAAGTTCATTTATTTTTGGTCCTTAGACTCTAGGGAGTTTATGACACACACATCCATATAATATGCATTTTCACAGGTAACTGCCATGGAAGTTTGCAGTACTGCACATATATTCAAAGGAAAACACTGCAGTTTCTCGTTTTTATCTTAGTTGTGTGAACTTGCTCACTACTCTAATCTTTAACATTTAAAAGAGCATTGGAGAATAAAGGTTCAATCAACAACAAAATGAGTAATTGAATATTGCATGAAATATTCAGGCCTTTTAAAAAAATGGTGAGCTTATCTGCTGTCTAAATTCCAAAAGTCTCCTCTTAAGTCTTAACAGAAATGCTTGCTATGAGTTCAGATATATGACTATGAAAACTTATGAGGATATTATTAGGTCATTTATTTCTACTCTAAGATGGTCACAGAAGAAACATTTGTCGAAATATTTTCTATATGTGCAGGAAATTTATGAAAAGCTGTGCACTCGTTTTTAATTACTCTGTTGATTTTCTTTGTAAACACTAAAAAATACCTTTTATTCCATACATAAACCCCTAGGGGTTTTGAGAACTCCCTTCTCTGCCCATTAATAATTGATTTCCAACTACTACTGATTGTAACAAGTATTCATACACATTTTTCTCCCAAACTACCTCTGTTATCATATGTGCTCACAGAATAACAAGCCACACTTCTGAAATGTTAAAATCAGTACCAGACAAAATAATTTCATGAAGTTTCTCACTATGATATCAAACATGAGTGTTTTCCATAGAGAATATAATGTTCTTTTCTCCTGCCCCTTTGTAGCATAGATTTCTCATGGTTTTTGTGCATGATATACATTTCAAGGGTATCATGATTTAAGTGAGGAAAGAATAGCAATGAGTTTGGCCTCATAGTTAACCCTCCATTGTTTCCTTTAGCAATTTGAATGGAATATTCCAGAGATACCTAAGGATACTGTCTAGACAGACAGATGTCTCCATTGTTTTTCATGTTTCATCCAAAACAACTTCAAAGCTGCTAGCTGAGATAGTCCAGCTTCACAGACTACTCTAAAATTTTCCATTACATATCGACTAGTCAAAAAATGTTACAGCTAGTTTTCTCAGTTGACCGTTACCCAATTTTTTTCAATAGTGCTTAAAGGTGATATTACGCCAAGAAAACAGGAAGCAATTTTAGAACATGATACCTACATTCTCAAGAGGAGGGATGGGTAATTTTTGGTTTCTCAGTGGGTTATAGATGTTTGTCATCATTTAAAAAAACTACAGAACATGACATTTAACGTTTTATTAACTTAGAGCTTTTCATGACAATGAAACACATCTGCTCCTGGCAGCAACCAATCTACTTCCTGAGGAAGATGGGCATCGAAGAGGCTCCTTACGTAGTTTGATAGTCATTAGGGCAAGAAAGTGCTCTTGCCTGAACTGTTGCACGAACTGGACATAAAGAACCCACAGAGGGAGGACTGCTGAACTTGTCTAAAGGTGAGATGGTCTTCCCTGCTTCATGAAAGAGTCTGCGAGACATTTTGCACAATACAAAAAAAGTGACTTAACTGTCTTTAAATTTTCCTGCTTCATGGAAATGTCTGCTGGACACTATGTGCCTGTAGGCCAAAGATGGATGCCCAACAATACAAAAAAAACATTGGATGACTGTCCAGACAGTGAGATGTCTCTGTCATTTCTAGAGTTTTGGAAGTTGATTACTTCTTGTGTACTTAGGTAATATTATATCCTTCTGGAGTCTTTGATAGAGTTAAAGAATAGATAGTTATAGTTTTCCATTGTTATGATAAAAAATAAAGTAGATATTATATAAGTATTGTAACTGTAATTCTTGCTTGATAACTGTTTTGTTATATGTAATTTTACTGTGTTAAAGCTTTTCTTTTTTGTTTAAACAGAAAAAGGGGAAATGGTGTAGGAGGGTCT
>LOEQ01013573.1:0-12370 GCA_001685075.1 Bramus lutescens | reverse complement strand
TGGTTAATGAATAAAGAAACTGCTTTGGGCCTGATAGAGCAGAACTTAGGTAGGCAGAGAAGACAGAACTGAATTCTGGGAAGAAGAAAGTGGAGTCAGGGAGATGCCATGGATCCGCAGCTGGAGGTAGATGTGTTGAAACTTTTCTGATAGGCCATGACCTCGTGGTGATAAACAGATTGATAGGAATGGGTTAAACTAATATGTAAGAGTTAGCCAATAAGAAGTTAGAGCTAATGGCCAAGCAGTCTTTTAATGAATACAGTCTCTGTGTGGTTATTTTTGAGGCTAAGCAAGCCAGGTGGCTGGGAAGAACAAAGAGGCCCTCCTTGTAACCTACCCTGCTTTCAAAGGCCACAAAAAATCTCCCAGTTTCCAGTAAAAAACTTACCCCTATGTGGAAAATTCCCACATTGACTTCAAGGCTATCACTTTTCAGCCCTTTAACGAAGATCACAGTAATATCTGTGTTCAAACCTCCTGGCTCTGTGCTGTCTTCACTTACACTCTTTTGAGCAGATTTGCTTATTTTCTTTTCAGTGTCAGTCATGCCTGATTATTTCAGATACAGCATTTATCATAACAGCACACATTATTTTTTTACACAGACATCTTCTTTATTAATCTCCTTGAGGCAAATTATCATATTTTTAAAAGTTTCCTACATGGGTGAGCATATAAGTGCACATTTATAATCTTTGCACTCAGGGAGCCGAAATAAGAGAATTATGAGCTCCAGGCAAGGCTGAACTACGTAGTGGGGCCCATTTACAAAAAAAGAGTTGACTATTATTTATATCTGGCATATAATTGCTACTCCAAAAAATGTTTGTTGGATGACTAAACCATAATTCTGCCAGTACCTAATACAGTGCTGGGACATTGGATACTCTCTCTCTCTCTCTCTCTCNTATATATATATATATATAATAGGTGCTTGATTAACAAGTGCTTAAGCCATGGACTCATTACTATGTGCTCTTTTTCTAGGTACTTTTTAAATTCAAGAAGACTTTTCACTAAGAACTCATAGTACCCCCTGGGCTGGTTTTCAGTGCAATGGGCATAACATGACCTTGGACACAATGGCTTCAAGAAAAGGGCCAAACCAAAATTTATAGGACAATTAGGCAAAACTTTAGTTAGCACCTAACAAGCTTCAGTGGGCAAAGGTAGCTCTGTCTATATAACCATGTCTTCTGAGATTTGTGATTCACAAGCCTGAGTTGCTGTCAGAACTATCAGATAGTTCTATTAGAATGCTTCATGGTGTCTGCACAACTTTGAGAACACAACTTTGTGGACTTTCCTTTCAAGGGTGTGTTTTTATAGCAAAAAGCCTTGGAAGGAAGATATACTACTTCCTGCAGAGTAAAGAGAAGGCTTATTTCTGTTCTATATAGTAAAGATGATTTTTACGTGCTGAGAGTAAAGATCAAGCATACTTACCAGACATTGCCAAACAACATCATTATCTCTTCTGAGAAAAAGTAGAAAAGGTTCTTATATTTGACTGATTTTGCCAGCTTATACTTCAGCAGATACACATTGAGCACCTACATATACTAAGCACTTGCTTTTGGTGCCAAAAATATAGCAATGAATTAGGCAAAGTCCCTGTATTCATGAATCTTGTTAGCCTAGTGGTTGCACACATACAGAGTCCTATACAAAACAAGAAGGTATTTCAGATAGTTAAGAAAGCAAAACAGGAATTCAAAAGAGAATGTCATGATCTGCACTGAGGGCTATTTTAGCTACAATAGAAAATGAGCTAGAATCCTTGCCTGAATCCAGTCTCCAGTACTCCTCTAAAAGGAGGTAATATGTTAACTGAGATCTGATTAAAAGAGATTTTGGTGCCCAACATGGTGACGTCTTTAATCCCAGCACTTGGGAGGCAGAAGCAGGCAAATCTCTGTGAGTTTGAGGCATGCCTGGTCTACACAGGAAGTTTTAGACTAGTCAGAGAATATGTCTCAACAAATGATTAAATAAAATAAAACAGACTTTGTAGCTGCCAACGCTGTATGTCAGCTGGCCCATTTGATGAAGCTGAAGTTCTCTAGCCTTCAAGTTCACAGCCTCATCCAACTTCTGCCATGTCTGAGAACACACATATTAAGAGCTTCTTCCCACTCCTGGTAGAAGTTAACCTGCTGTACTTGGGCATGCTACAGTATGTTTGAGATATTTCCTAGTCTGAAGAGGTGGACTTCAATCCAGTTAGCACATATTTTTGCAATACATTACTATTTAGATTAGTTAATTGTCATTTCTTTGACCACATTCCTGACAAGAAGCAATTTAAGGGAGGAAGGATTAGTTTTGCTTTGTGGTTTGAGGATACAGCCCAGCGCAGCAGAGAAGTAATGGTAGAGAGAATGGCTTTCAGCTGTGGTAGCAGAAGTAAGAGGCTTCATGTGTAAATGGAAATTTCTTGTCTCTACCACCCAGTCACAAATAATCAACACAGAGGCTTAATATTACTTATAAAAGCTTAGCAAATAGCTCAGGCTTATTACTAACTAGCACTTACATTTTAAGTTAACACATATTCTGTAATTATGCCCTGTCATGTGGTAGTACCTTTATTAATAAGGCAGTTCATCTCCTGCTCCCTCTGCATCTGGCTGGCAACTCCTGACCCAACCCTTCTCCTTCCCATCATCCTTAGTTTGGTCACCTTGCCTATACTTCCTACCTGGCTACTGGTCAATCAAGCATTTTATTAAGCAAATTTGAGTAACAAATCTTTATAGTGTACAACAGGATTATTCCACAGCATTTCCACATTTTTGTCTAATTAAAAAGTAGGTTTTAACTTTAACATAGTAAGATTATATACAATAAAAACAGTTATCAAGTAAGAGTTATAGTTAAAATAGTCAATCTATTTGTATTTGGCAAAATTCGAGAAAACACTCTATTATCTATGTATTATTTAGTCTTCAACTCTATCAAAGACCCCAGAAGGATGAAATGTTACCTAATAACAATAACAGGGACATTAGGCTGCCTGGACAGTCATCCAAAGTTCCTCATCCCAAGAGGTCAGAAAGCAAAAAGCAGATAAGAAACTGGGTGAGATAATAAACCCCCAAGGCTCATGCCCAGTGGTGTACTTCCTCCAGCAAAGACCCACTTCCTAAAGACTCCACAACTTCCCCCAAACAGTACTCTGAAGACCAAATATTCAAATAAATATATGAGCCTGTGGGGGTGGGGCAGAACACTGTGTCAGGAATTTTCATACATAGTAGATACATAGCAGCAAGAGAAGACCCCTACGCTCATGGAATTCTTATAGAACTTTTTGGTTTGAACACCATTCCTATTCTACGAGCTCACAACCCTGGATCCTACATAGTTTCCCTCTCTCCGGGTTTACAGGGGAACTAGAACATGCATGTTTCTTTAGCTCTGGACTTCACTGTTCTTTAAAACAGATGAAACCCCTTGAATTTAGAAATATCTATTCATATTTCTATGATTATAACCACTATGCAAATACTACCACTATGTTTGAGACCAAGATTCCATACTGACTCTCCAGCTAGTGTAAATAATACTTAAAATCTCTGTCCTCATGAAGCTTGAGATTTGGACTTTGGGCTATCTCCTTTCTTCATTGTGCCGTACGTACCAGAAGCTCCCTCTTCTCCATATTGTTGCCTGCTGGCCTCCTGTACTGTCTCCATCTTCAAGGAAACAGCAAGCCCATTTCTGCAGTTTGAAACTGAACTGATTCTCAGAACTGCTTCTGTCTTTCTTGCACTTTGCCTTATGATCAAAGCTGAATGTAAACAAAGAAAATGGAAGTTGCAGGGCCTACATTGGCAGCTCCTCTCTGGTGAGGCATTTCTTCCAATAAGGAAGAGGTTGCTCTGGCAACGAGACTTCTCACTTCTAACTTATTCTAATCCCTCTCTTATCAATTTTGTATTACAATTGAATGAGTTTCTTTTCTAAGACGAATTTCTCAGCCTTTTTTATAACCTGCTTTGTGGTGCCAATTAGCCTTTTCTTAAAGGGAACACTTCTTTATATTTCAGAATATTTTAGTGCTCGTTAGTTGTAAAAAAGTATGCTGGATCTTGGTAGTACTTACAAAGATGGAAAATAATTATAATAGATGAGAAAAATATGCTGGATTTGTATTCCAAATACCTGGTATTTTAAAGTAACTTGTAGCTGCCATACAACAACATACCAAATGGCTAAGGGAACACAGAGAAGTATAAAGCCAAAAAGCACTCAACTA
Organism: Bramus lutescens; assembly: GCA_001685075.1. Taxonomy (NCBI): domain Eukaryota; kingdom Metazoa; phylum Chordata; class Mammalia; order Rodentia; family Cricetidae; genus Bramus; species Bramus lutescens. Next base: position 8,106 of record LOEQ01013573.1, on the reverse strand, counting down.
TTTTTTCAAGTACAAGTATTATTTTTCTTGCATTAAATAATTCTTATACATGTATAAGCATAGATGATTTTCTCTAAGATTAGGATCTCTTTTTCCCTATTATTTATCAAACATTACCTCTATTGACGTGCATCTCTTTCATTCTTTATTTTGTTGTTTTGAGATCTCTTCAAAGAGTTGGGATTATAATCAGGTGCCAACATGTTGAGTAATTATAGTATTTTTAATGGCTGCCTAGTATTTCACCATATTGATGTAAAATCCCTTACTGCTGATCATTCACATACCAGAAATGTTTTTTTAATAATGAATCTTTGTGAAACATTGCAATACATGTATTTTGGTAGAAGTCATAATATTTGTGTTAGACAGTTTTCTAGTTATGAAAATACTGGCTCATAAGTATGCACATTTAACATTTTGTACATATATTGCCAGATTGTTTTTAATGCAAATGTACCTATCTTTCATCTCAACAATAGTTTATTACAGTGACTATTGCTCAAGAAAATGCAGTTTTAAATCCTATTGGTTTTTAATAGTGTACCTTAGAACAAATTACTTATCCTAGACAAATTATTGGAGAAATAGAGATGATAGTGCTTTTCTTATAATTATGTGCATTAAATTTGAATAACATAATTTCGAAGATTAAGATGTAGTTACCATATAAGCCAATAATTACATTCCTAGGTATATATCCAAGAGAAATGATGATGTTTGGCTGCACAAAAAATATACATAGATATTCGTAGCAGCATTATTGATAATGGCCCCAAAATGGAAACAGCATAATATTCATCAACTGACAAATGAACAAAGAGTGTTATATAACCATTCAATCAAACATTGCTTTGCAGTACAACAAAAATGAATCACTGATAGATGCTATAATGCAGATGAATCTTGAAAAACTGTTATGTGAAAAATGTCAGTCATAAAATGCTACATATTTTATGAGCTCAGTTGTATGACATGGCCAATATAGATGCATACATAAAAAACATAAAGTAAATTAATAATTGTCTGGAGCTGGGACGTATCTCAGTTGGTAGAGCACTTGCCTAGCACACATAAGGACCTGGATTCGCTATCTAGAAGCATATAAACTGGATGTGACGATGGTCCATCTTCCCAACACTGAGGATGTATAGACAGAAAAAGCACAAGTTCAAAGTCATCTTTGGCTACATATTAATTTAAAGACCACCCTGAAATGCAAAAACCCCAAACACAGCCACACACACACATGCACATGCATGCGCACATGCACGCATGCACACACAGTCACGCAAACATACCGTCACATAGTTGCTTGGTACTGAAAAAATAGAAAATAAGTAATGTTTCTTAAATAGATAGGGAATGTATTTCTGGGAGTAATATGAATATTATAAATTTGATTATGGAAATGACTGCAAAACTCTGTGAATATTCTAGAACCTCTTTAGTTTTGCAGATTTTGTTTTGGATTATGAGAGGAATTGAACCTATGCCTCAAACACAGAAGGCAAGTGGTCTATCAGTAAGCTACAATCCTAGTCCAAGTTTGTACACTTAGTGTGTGGGCATTTATTTGCTTGAATGTATTTGTATGTGTGCATATTAATGTGTACATATGTATTTGTGTGTATATATTTGTGTGTGCATACTTGTGTATATGTTTGTGTATTTATATACTGTTTTCTATTCATTTGTGGGTTTGTACATATGTATTTGTGTGTGTGCATATTTGTTTGTGTGTATGTTTGTGTGTGTAGGTCAGTTGTCAATACTAGATAAATTCACCATTTCCTCTCCACCTTATTTCTTTTTTATATAAATTATTAATTTATATTTATTTATTATGTATACAATGTTTTGTCTGAAGACCAGAAGAGGGCACCAGATCTGTTACAGATGGTTGTGAGCCACCATGTGGTTGCTGGGAACTGAACTCAGGACTTCTGGAAGAGTAGCCAGTTCTCTTAACCTCTGAGCAGTCTCTCCAGCCCCCCACCTTATTTCTTGAGACATGCTTTCTTATTGAACCTAGAGCTCATAGATTTGGCTAGATGGACTGACAAATAAGTTCTCCTGTCTCAGACTCCCTAACATTGGAATTACAAGATGTGTCACTGTGCTTGGATTTTTAATGTGGGTGTTGGAGATCCAACTCAGATCCATAGGTATATGTGGTAAGCACCTTGCTGACTAAGTCATCTCCCTAGGCCCTAATTTTTAGTTTTAATAGGTAAATTATCTAGAGTAAAATTTATACCTCAATATATTCATATAAAATATTAAATATGGTAATATTTGTTTACAGCCAAGATGAAGTAACTAGTATCAAATGTATGTTTCTATTTGAAACAACTCCCTTTAAAAATCCAGAAGTATTCAATGTATTGTTTTGGGGATACATCTATTAAGCAACAAAAAACAATGACTCCTGAGAAATGAGAAGCAAATGAGGCAAACTCAATGCTTGCCTAATTACTGTCATCAGAGATTTTTTCAGGTCAGAACAAAAGGAGAAGGAAGTCACATGAATACCAGCAGACTCCATAAGTGGAGAAGATGGAGCTGATAGTCCAGGCGCACTTAAGTAGCTGGAAGTCACAGGTACTGCCAGAAGAGGAGAAAGCTGCACAATGTTACCCTGGAAATCTACCGAGACTCCAGCAGTCAACAAAGCTCTGATTAACACACACATGTCAAGAAAAATACTTCAAGGCAGGAAAAAGCCATTACATGGAATCCAAAACTCACATGGGACCAGTGACATTACTTGTTCCCACCAGCCAGAATGGAATAACTAATAATTCACAAAACATTGGTCAGAGTATTCAAGAAGGTCTTGTCTCAGTAATGGGAAATAATTACCTCTAGATTGAATAGTACTCCAGATTCACATAACAAATCTTAAAAGACTTCAAAGGGTCAAACACTTTTTTCCTAAGTAATATAATTGTATCCCACAGCTAGTTTTAAGGCTTAAAGCAATGCAAAACCATTCAGCACAAAGTGAAATTCACATCATTTGGCATCGTATCATGCAAACAAGTAGGAAAACATAAGAATATTCCATCAATGGAAGCCAATCAGGTGAGGAAGGCAAGCATAAGAGACAGTTAGGTATCCTAGGACCCCCCCATTTGGTTTTGGATTATGCTCCTCTAACTCTTATAATGATGCACTTGACAACCTAGTTCCTTCACCTGCATGTACTATGCACTCATACCCCTCACTATACAATGCACCTAGTAATTTCAGCTCCACATTTAGCCTCCAGCCTTTACTGGGATACACATACTTCCATCCTTGAAGAACATACTACTGTTATTGGTAATAACCAAATTTAGACAGTTTCAATTCAAATATAATCACAATGTATCCAGGTATGAAGAATGGAAAGATCCATTTGGCCTGAATTAGTTCTGGGTGCATGTGCAGTAATGCAAACTGTCCTCTAGAAACCTTTTAGGGAGAAGCTCCTATTAGCCTCTTGCACCTATTCATAATTAGGTACATATGTGATTAAAATCAGATGCATTGTGGGAAGGGACATGCACCGCAGAAAAATGATTATATGATTTAATCTATCAATCAAAACAGAACCATGCAAATTACACCCCTTAGTAAGTACACCTACTTCTCTTGAACCCACAAAAGAAAGCCGTGAATAATAATCCATGCTTTAAGTACACTCATGTGGTACACAGCCAGTCTTGACAGTTTTTCACCCTATGACCTGCATTTTCCGCTGAATAAAGTTATTTTGCTTTTGTTGTACACCCCTATTTTAAATTATTTTGATAAGAAGCCATGGACCTAGAAACATCTGGCCCAAACCTCAAACGTCTGATAACATCATAACTGACACAGATGCTAAATTAGCATAGGCTGCAGGAAAAAGTTTGTTAGAAAGTTGTGTTGCATATGTTCAGAGAATTAACTAGAGATATAAAGGTTACAAAAAAAGACCCTAATTGAACTTCTGGAGATGGAAACTATAAGGTATGAGATGAAAAATATACTGAATGGGATTAATATCAAATGAGACATTGCAGAAAGCCATAATAAACGTGAAGGAGGCACAGCAGAAATTATTCACAGTGAAACACATGCAGAAAATATGATTTTAAAAAATACAAAGAACATGAGTGAGCAGGGGGGACAATTTCAAGCAATTCAATACACACACAACTGTAATTTCTGAGGGAGTGGAGGGGGGCAAACACGTATTTGAAGGAATAATTGCTAAAATTTTCAAAATTAGGTAAAAATTCCAACCTACTGATTCGAAAAGCTCAAAGAACCTCATGAAATATAAAACCAAGACAAAGCGCAACATAATAAAATTGCTCAAATCATTGATAAAGAGAAAATACTAAATGCAGTTAGAGGGAAAATAAATATGTAAGTGCCAAGGAGACTGTGAATAGCGGCCAGAGGGAAAAAAAAGATACAATACATTCAAAGGAACAAAGAATGAGAGAGTTCTTGCTGTAAAAGTGTAAGACAGAGAGCAGTGGAAAAGTGCCTTTCAAAGACTAAAAGAGAACAAGAACAGTCATTGTAGAGATCTTTGCCTGATGGATAGGTCTTTCACAAACAAAGATGAAATGATAGCTTTTTGGACACATAAAAGCCAAGAGCATTCACCACCAGCAGACCTGCACTAGAAGACATATAAAACGAAGCTCATCAGAAACAGGAAAATGATCCCAAGTGGAAATATGGAATGAAACAGATGGAATGTACCCAAGGGAGTGAATAGCACTGAAAGGGATAAGCATAAGGGATAACTTTGCAAGGCCTTTTTCTTATTATCTAATTCTATTTTAAATGATAATTGAAGAGTGCTAGATGAAAATAATCATGGTGTAGCATAAGGTTTATAACACAAAGGTGAAATGAATGGTAAAACCCAAAGGTCCAAAGAAGGAAAATAAATTATACCCTTTCAAAGTTCTATCAGGCAGGCATAGTGGCACATGCCTTAACCCCCAGCACTCTGATGGCAGAGGCAGGCAGATCTCTGTGAGTTCAAGGCCAGCCTCATCTACACAGTGAGTTCCAGAACAGTAAGAGTGACAGAGAGACCTCGTCTACAGAAAACAAAATGTACACTCTTCAACAGTTCTATCTAGTGTGTGTAAAGCTCTGGGTTCCAGCCCCATTGTCCCAAGGAATTGTCACTAATACACTACCAAAAGAGGTACACTTGGGTCTTAAAATCTTAATCAGGTGCTGTAGAGAAGGCTCAGTGGGAAACTCTGAATTCCATCCCTAGTACCCATATAAAACCAAATGTGGTGGTGCATGTTTGTAATCCTAGGACTCAGAAGGTAGAGGCAGAAGGATCTGTGGTGCAGGAGAATTGTCTGTATTCTGTCAATCATGTTTTAAATAAATGCTNGGCCAATCAGTTTATAATCTTATGGAGACCTCTGTGTGATTTTTTTGGGGGCTTACCAGCTATGAGAACTGGGCAGGACATAAAACCCAACAAGTAAGGCCCTCCTGTTACAGAATGGCACAAGCAGGACCTCATGTTACAGATCTGGAATTCAGGTCATTTTTACCTTCATGGGGAGCTGGAGGCTAGCCTGAACTACATAAAACCCGTGTGTGTGTGTGTGTGTGTGTGTGTGTGTGTGTGTGTATGTGTGTGTGAGAGAGAGGGAAACAATTAACAGTATGCTAGATTAAAACTCATCAGTAATCACATTATACGTAAATGTAAATGCTCTTCCCTCCACCAATTACAAAGCAGAAAATAACAGATTAGATAAAAATAACAAGTCGCAACTGTGATGAATATTTTGATGTGCTGATTTGGCTAGGCTGTAAGTCCATAATTACTTAGTCAAAGAGAAATCTAGGTGTTGCAGTGGAGATATTTTACAGGTGTAACTAAAGCACCTAATTAGTAGACTTGAAGAAAGAAATTAAAAGACACAAACACACACACACACACACACTGTGAGAGAGAGAGAGAGAGAGAGAGAGGGGAGGAAGAGAGGGAGAGAGAGGGAGAGACAGAGCTTGAGTGTATATGTGTGATGCGTATTTGAGTCTTGGGGACAAGTGCCTTTACCCACTGATCCACCAACCTCTGACTGAAAGAATTTTATCCTTAATAGAGCTGCTGTAAAGCAGGGCTGAAATTTCCCAGGAAGGCAAGAATTCAACTATGAACAACCACTGTAGGCTGGGTCCACACAGGTTCATCCTACTCATGTTTACTCTTTGACTGCCCAAAGACAGACATTTCTGTAGTAGGAGGCCGCTTGTTCATTCCTGGCCATTTATACCTGAAATAATCACACAGAAACTATATTATTTACAACACTGTTTGGCGAATAACTTAAGCATATTCCTAGCCAGCTCTTACATCAAGAATCAACCTATTTTAATTATTTTATATTTTACCATAAGACTTGTGGCCTATTGGCAAGGTTCTGGCTGGGGGCTTGCGTCTTTCTCCTCTGATGGCTCCATAGTGTCTCTTCTCTCCACCTTCTTTCTCTCAGCATTCAGTTTAGTTTTCTCTGTCTAGCTCTACTCTACTAAGCCACTGGCCAAAACAGCTTCTTTATTCATTAACCAATAAAAGTAATACATATACAGAAGGACTTCCCACACCACATTTCCATTTGTGTTCACAGGTTTTGAAATGTTTGTGTACCTCCCTTCCTAGCTCCTTTCCCTGAGAATTCTGAATTTATCAACTATGATAGCCTAGACTAGCCTCAATTCATACAAATTCTCCTACTCGGTGCCCCAAGTGCTAGGCTTACAGGCATGAACTACCACATCTGGTTTACAAGACAATTCTTTATGAAGATTATCTCTCTGTGTGTCTCTGTTTTCTGTCTCTCTCCTGATTCTTATAATGAATAAATTCATCATGGATTTTATTTGTTTATACAAGTCACCTTAATGTAGCCCCCCATCTTTGAGTATACTTGAATAGCTCTATATAGATAGCTCTTTCATGGCTTCACCCCTCTTTTCTCTGCAACTGTTGAAATTCTCCCACTCAATCCCCAGAATTCCTGATCATGCATTACTAATGTCCCTTGTATTCACATGTTCTTCTCTGTACATTGCCTTCATACTTAGCTGAAATCATACATTACAGAACTGCCTCTGTTCTTAAAACCCTTGTAACGATGCTATCTTCTCTCCTACATCTTTCACATCACAGGCTGAAGAGAAAGAGGAGTTATCTTACTGGTTGTGGCTTCTAAATATATTCCACTCCCCAGTCACCCTGGCCTGGAATCCCATATTATCACCCGCCATCTGACCTCAACACAGATCATTCACCATATTCCTTGAAGTTTGGAGCACTCTCACTCTGAATACTAGTATTCTTGTCCTAATTCTTGCTGATTTAGTTTAATGCTAAAATATATTGCTAAATATATTATACTATCATGCTAAAATAACATATATTATTGTTCTCTCATGTTTTACTTCCTTTCCTCTACCATCTTGTTATCTGCTTTATTTACGTCACTAACACTAGTCAGTCTAATGAACTTACGAATACTACAAACTTCCACCCTCACTTTTCTCTGCTCCAGGCATCCCATTGTCAACTTTCCCCCTACACTCTAAGTAATTCCTTTTAACTCTGTCTCCTAATGGTATTTTTTCTCTATTCATTGAACATATTACTCTCGCTCTTCTTAATTGAATTTGAGTGTGGGAAAGTATACAAACATGCTGTTTTTTCACATTTTGTGTTCATGAAGGCTATCAGTCTGTAGCTTTTTCCCCCTTTTTGATCCTCTTTTCCCAGCCTCCAGAGCAGTTGGAAATACAGTTTATATCACCAGGCACTTGGGTACTTTCAGTCAATATCAATACATGTAAATGTTTCAAAGTTTCTAGTGATGTTATTTGTTTGGAGTGGATGAAGTCCCTAGTAAATGTGTATTGTCCACATGAGTATGGCCAGGTTAAGGATCCCATTGTCTCAGACCCACAGGAATGACAAAACCTTCCTCAAGTCCAGCTCAGGGAGATGGCGAAGCCGTTTGCTGTGTAATGATAAGCAATGTGTCCAGACAGTATCAGCCACACTTCCTCTTCCCAGAGGATTACATC
>LOEQ01013570.1:6034-27106 GCA_001685075.1 Bramus lutescens | reverse complement strand
CCACCTAAGGGCTGGCCTATTAAAAGGGCCAAGGCAGTTTCTTTATTAACCAATAAAAGTAACACATAGACAGATGACCCTCCTACATCAGGGGAGAAGAGAAGGAGGGAGGAGAACTAGAGGGAAAAGGATGGTCAAGAGGGGGAAGAGCAGAGACGAAAAACATATCTTGATTGAGGGAGCCATTATGGGGCGAGCAAGAAACCTGACATTAGAAAATTTCCCAGGAATCCACAGGATGACCCTAGCTAAGACCCTAAGCAATAGTGGAGAAGGTGCCTGTACTGGCTTTGCCCTGTAGTCAGATTGATGCCTGTCTTAAATGTCACCATAGAACCTTCATCCAGCAACTGATAGAAGCAGATGCAGAGAAGCAGAGTGGAGCATTGGACTGAGTTCCAAAAGTCCATTCGAAGAGTGGGAGGAGTGAGAACATGAGCAAAGAGATCAGACCATGATGGGAATACCCACTGAAACAGCTTACCTGAGCTAATGGAAGCCTTCCAACTCTGGCCTGTCAGCAAGGGAACCAGCATAGGACCAAACTAGGCCCTCTAAATGTGGGTGACAGTTGTACGGCTGGGGCAGACTGTGGGGCCATTGGCAGTAAGACCAGGATTTATCCCTACTTCTATTTCTGGCTCTTTGGAACCCATTCTCTCTGGAGGAATGCCTTGCTCAGCATAGATATGGGGGGGGGAGGGCCTTGGTCTTGCCCCAAACAATACATAAAGAGGGTAAGGGAAGCCTTACCGTCCTGAGGAGTGGAGGGGATGGGAGGGGGAGTGTGGAGGGAGTGTAAAATGGATTTGGCAAGTAAAACGAGAAAAGATAGGGGTTTTAAAAAATAAATTAAAACAAACAAAACTAGCTTGAAGGTAGGAAGCAAGCTTGACAGGAAGAAGAGGGTCACAGAGGGTGATCAAAATTCATTATATATGTATGGAATTGTTCAACATAAATAATAGTGTGAATATTTATATTAATCCTTAATTTTAAAACATACATTATTTATTGTTTATGTATAGCACAATTTTATGCTGTGAAAACTGAAACTGAGGCACGGTGGGTTACGTTAGCATGAACATGAAAGACGCTGATGTACGACCAGAGCGGGAGAGCAGGAGAAAGGAACAGCAACGAGACGCGCATCCTCCATTCAACCAAACAAAGGGACTGAGTTTTCTGGAGATCTGTGCTGTTGAGAGGCCTGCTGCTTAGATCTCGGAGATACACATCATTTTTTTTTACTTGCTGAGGGATGCTTATTTTCTCCAATTTCAGAACTCCTTAAAACTCTGTTTGCTCTGTTCTATTTTGTCTCTTTTCAATTCTTCTAGAAACTTGGAAATTTTAGGATCTTAAAAAGTGCATCCATAATGACTAGTAACTTCCCACTTCCTGGGTTTATGACTGTCCCGAGTTTCTGACTGATGATGATAGCTACTTATAACAACTATTCTTTTCAGACACAAGATTTCAGACTTCTTAGTTTTGCCTTCATTGTGTATAAACATTGCATTCCATCCTACTACTAATGTTTCCAACTGTAATTGTAATTTTCTAGACCTACACATTTTTAATAAGTACATTCACTTTTATTAGCTATTGATACTTGATTTGATGGCATAGCGGTAAGAGAAAATGCACTATGTGATATTAGCTCTTTGAGAAAAACTCTACCGGCAAGGTTGCAGTATTTGGAGGTTAAGTCATTGGAAGGTAATAGAACTATAGACAGGTCATCTGCACCATATAAAAGAAAATGTAAATTCTCTCCAGAATTAGGATGTGACATCTTTGAAGGAGAAAATGAGCCTTTGCCGGAAGCCTAAATCTTGACTGTAGATTCCCCAGACTCCAGGACCACTGTGAGAAATTCAAATCTGTACTTACAAATGTACTTATAAAAGACCTAACTCAAGATGCATACTTAGAGCAAGCAGAGTGAGTTTAAACAGTAAGTCCACTGATTTGGCCTAGAATCTGAGTCTAAAAGCCACGAGAAGCATTGTGTAAAACACTGGGCAAGAGAATTTCACAATCTTTTAAAAATTATCCATAGGGTTTGGGGATTTAGCTCAGTGGTAGAGTGCTTGCCTAGCAAGCTCAAGGTCCTGGGTTTGGTCCTCAGCTTCAAATAAAAAAAAAGACAAAATCAAACAACAACAACAACAACAGCAAAATTATCCACATTCTTTGCATTTTACCCCCATTAAAATAGGCCCATGGAAGCAATAGACTTCCATGTAAAGTACAATTGTACAAGTTCTGGTTAAGACATCACCTAAGACACTGCAAAAAGAAAAAAAACCCAGCTACAACAAAGTCACCGCCACACTGAAATTACCCCAGTACTTCTCAGAACTTGCAAAGGGTCCAAAATTCCAGGCTTCTCTTCTTCAGGTTTCTGACTCAGAGATTTGAGGTTGACCTCCGGATTCTATAACTTAAAAGTCTTCCCTTTGTTTCTGATGTACAGCCAGCTTTTAAAAAGCCGTCACTGAAGCCATGGTATTAGAAAACAAAATCGAGAAATACCTTTTTTATTAATTTCTTTATTTTAACACATTATGTCTTTTATCAAAGGCTAGCCTCAAACTCCCTTTGCAGCCAAGGAGGACCTTAATTCTGATCCTCCTGCTGAGAAATCGGCAGACACCGCCGTAACATGCAGTCTGTTGAGCTGAGGCTAGTGTTACATGTGTGCTAACCAAACACTCTACCATTGGACCACCCTGACAGTTCCCCATATTTAAATGCAGGATAAATTTTCAGCATGTAAGAAAACTGTACGATGGAAGGGGACACTTTAAACAGAAGCTTCTCGTGGCTTCCACAATACTCAGAGGCAAGACGTCAGCACTATTTTCAGATGAGTACAGAGACTCTTAAATATCCCCTGTGCTATCCCTTCCTCTAGCTATTCTGCACTGCTCTCCATTATCAAGTGTAGTTTCTCTTAACACCAGCCCACATAGTTCTGGCACCCCCAATCTATACAAAGCCATTCCAGACGATTCAAGTTCGCGTTTGTCTCTGACCTGATGTGCAGTCTCAATGTTCCTTCGATTTCTGGCAAATTTTGTGTCCTCTTGCTTTGTGGGGTCCTTTAGGACATTCATTCTGGCCTTGGTTACTATAGCAGCTAATAACTTTGCTGTCCTCTAATTAATTCTGAAGCACAGCCCTGGGATTTGCCTAGTGTGGCTGAGCTGGGAAGTTGTGCTTAGCGTATTCTCCTCTGTGAGAGACTCAGTAAATGAATCCATGAACTCACAGCAACCTAACCTACATTCGCTATGCACAGGGACACTGCAGTGTGTTAGGGAAACAGAGGGGATGAGAGCGAAGACTAGTCACATAGTCAACTTCGCAACGTGTTATTTCCTCTTAGCCCCATTTATCCCTTCCAGAATTATAACGCAAGGTTATTTTTCAGTGCTGTAAAGGTAGAAAACTGGTGTAGCAGAACCCTTCTCTTGTGAACCCTCACTCCAGCTCCCAAGTCCCGGCACATAGCCTTTACTGAAATTTCAGAGCTCTCTGCTGCTTTCTCAGCAAGCAGGGTCTCCCACCTTTTCCTATTGGCATGGTTTGCAAGGTCTTTAGATCAGCCTCTCCAACTCAGTGGCACACTGATGACCACCTCTCCACTCCCACTGTATCTGAGCAAGTCAGCAGGAAGGTATTAGATCACTGCCATGGCTTCACGGCAATAACCCTGAGCCCGTCACTCCGGTTCTGAAACAATCATCTTTCTGTTCCCAGGAAAGGCCTTGGTCTACCATTCACTGTACACAGCTGGGTTTTCGTAGTTCCCAACATGCTCAAAAGTATGGGCAAATGATGCCTGCTTCTGGCATCCCTAAAAGCAAGAGAGGGTGGCAGAGTGCTGTGCGTCTCCTGGAGCAGTGCCACCCCCTACTGGAAATTTGTGGTATGTACAGGGTGTTATTTGATAACCGCTGGAGTAGTATCAGTATTTAATAATGAACATGAGGTGGGAGTATGGCTGGATCCAGGCACACTCTGTGGAGTACACTGTTAATAATGTATTTACTCTTCTGGACCAGACTGATCAATGAGTACACAAGAAATATGTAAGTATCTCAGTATGGATCTAGAGTCAGAGTACAGTTTACATTTCAAAGGAAAGCACTTTTTTGCATGTTTTAAAAACTGTAAACAAAATTCCAAGGATCCAGAAACAAGGTTTTTGTTTTGTTTTGTTTTGAAGTTATTTTGATTTTCTGGAAACCTCACCAGGAATTCTCACTATCTCAGAAAATGCCATTTACGATGACTGACCCAACTCGATCAGTCTTAAATTTTGGGGCTCCATGTTTGGTGTTTGTACATATGGGCCTCACCATCAAATCCCTTCACTAAACTGTATAAAGAAAATGGCTGTACATTTACATACTAAAATACTGTGATGTATGGCTTCTCTGTATTATGGTGATTTAAATGATATGTCCCCGTAGTCTTGGGCATTTTGATAGTTACAGCTTTTAGTTGGTGGCATCCTCTGGGAAGGCTTAGAATGTGTGACCGTGCTGTAGAAAGTATGCCACTGGGGTGGGCTTTGAGCCCAAACACTAGAACCACTCCCAGCCTGCTCTCTGCTTCCTGTTTGTGTTAAAATGTGAGCTCTCAGCTTTCTGTTCCAGACATTCTTCCTGCCAAAACACTTCCCCACTGTGATGGGGATAGATTTCTTCATCCCCCTGTCCAAATCCACCAAACCCTCTGCAAACCATCTTGAGCACAGTGTTTTGTCACAACAATAGGAAAGTAACCAACAGGCATTTTCACCTTACATTGCATTGCAATATTATATTAATCAACATTAATTTCCCCAAGTAATTTAGACATGGATAAGTTATATTATCTATGAATTTTATTTCAGGAAGCTGAAAGGTTCAGCTATAAAGGAGGTCTTGTCTAATAGGATCAGCAATCACTTCCTAAGTGCAATCTTCTAGTAGAGATGATACCATCCCCAGGAAACGTCACATGACAAAGCCGGACACAGAAAGAAAAACACTGGACAGCCTACCTCATATGTGGAAGCTTAAAATCTGAGTGATACGCTGGGATGCTAGTATTGTCATTTTGACAAGATCTTGGATGACTAACGAGACAAGTAACAAAGCAGATCTGTGAGGGATTAGCTTAAGTTAACTGAGGTGGGGACGAATCCACCTAACTACAGGCTGCACTGCTCCATGAGCTACATGTGATTCATGTCTGCATAGCAAGGAGACAGTGAGCTAAGGGCTAGCCTCATCTACCTCTGGTAAGACTCTACACGCAAGGTGGCCAACGGGCTCACACTCCATGGAGAAAGGGAAGTTGTGTTGGGCATTTTGTCACAGCGAAGAGAAAACTGACTAATAGAGAAAACTGGTACTGAGAAGTGGGGACATTGTTCTCATAAACTTGATCGTGTTGTTTTCAGGCCTTTGAAAATTTGGTTTGTGGAAAAATATGTTAATTGGGGCTAAAAGGGCCCTAGAATGCTATGCGCGGAGTATAATGGACCGTGGCAGTGGGAGTTTTGAAGATCAGAAGCCCAAAAGAAATTCAAACAATAGAGGCCTAGCTCAGGGGGGTTCTGAAGGAAGCCAGGGTCTAATAAGGATGTGTGCTAGAGTTCATTAGGATTATATCCAGGCAAAGGATCTGGCTGATTCTTCCCATTACCTGAGAACTTGTAGAAAACTGAAATAAAATCTAGTGGACTAATTTGCTGGATGGAGGAGATGTTAAGACCCTGTAGAATCCAGCAGTGGTCTATATTCTGTATTCAGAGCTCTGTGGGAACAGAAAGATGAAAGACGTGAAGTTTGGCAATGAGACGAATGTGAGCAAAATTTAAAGTTGCAGACAACAGGGAGAGCGACAAGTTCCCACCCACAGAAAGTGCCATCTTTCAAAATCCAAATTCATTTGAAGAGAGCCTAAGCTGAGAGTGCCACTGAAGGAATTCTCGGCTCAAAGGCAAGAGCCTGAGGAAGTGGTCCCCAGGGTTTCTCAGCCTAGAAGTGATGTGCAGCCAGCACAGCTCTGATCCAAGAGGCCAGGCTGCATCTCAAGTTATCAGGACTTGGCAGTACCATCCATGCAGTACTGACTTTGCAGGCATAAAAGACACAAGACTGAATGGATTGTAGCATTCTCTCCCATGCTTTCAAAGACCAACTGACGCCAGGCAATGTACAGTAGGGTGAGAGTCCTGGGCGGAGTTAGACTCCACTGTTTGAAACTGTGACGATGAAGCCCAAGTGACTATGAAGACTCAAGGATATTGTAGTTGCTAGGAGCACAGGAAGCCCATCAAGGAAACATGCAGGCATGGCTTTGAGTTGGCTCAAGAGAAGGACTATCTATGCTGTTCATAGGAAAGCTGAACTGATGGGGCTATACAAGCCTTTGGAGCCCACATGATTCCATCATGAAACCCTGACATGGTCAGGGAGCTGCAGGATTTGCAGTTTCCTTGCTGGGTTTGGGTCTTGCTTTCTTCTTATCATTCCTTGTTGCACCCCCATTCTTCCCTTTTCAGGAGGGGATGCTTTCCCTGTGGATCTATTTTTGGAAGTATGCAACTTGTTTTATTAAATCTCATTTTAGCAGAACTCAGTTAAGAGATTCCATTGAGGAGCTGGAGAGATGGCTCACTTGTTAAAAGCATTTGTTCTTACAGAGGACACAAGATTTAGTTCCCAGCACCAAGATGGTAGCTCACAACTACCCGTTACTTCAGTTCCAAGGATTCCATCACCCTCTGTTGAACTCTGTGGGCACCAGCCACAGATGGGATGCACATACATACATTCAGACAAAACATTCATACACATAAAATATAAGGAATAAATCCCAGCAATAGATTGCCTTGAATCTCAGTTAAAAATTGGGTTCTTGACTCCCCATCAACTTTTATTGAAAGTAGATTCTTTTCCCATCCCAGTTCCTCAACACCTCCCACCAAATTTGGATCCGCTCCCTTTCTGCCTCTTATTAGAAAAGAACAGGTTTCTAGGAGATAACAAAATAAAATGTAATAAGATAAATCAAAGACCATCACATTCAAGTCGGACAAGGCAAATCAACAGAAGGCCAACAGCCCCAAGGGAAGGCGCAAGAATCAGAGACCCACTCATTCACACATTCAGGGGTCTCACAAAAATATTACACTGAAAGCTACAATATGTATGCAGAGGACCTGGGATAGACCCGTGTAGGCCCTGTGTTGCTACGTCAGTCTCTGTGAGTTCATATGAGCTTTGCTCAGTTGATTCAGAGGGCCTTGTTCTCTTGGTATCCTGCATCTTTTCTGGCTCTTATACTCTCTCTGCCTCCTCTTCTGCAGGGTTCTCTGAGCTCAGAGAGAAGGGATTTGATAGAGACACCCCATTTAGAGCTATGTGTTTCAAGGTCTCTGTCCCTCTTTATAATATCTGGCTATGAGTCTCTGTATGTGTTACCATCTGCTGAAGTGTGAAGCTTCTCTGATGGTTACTGAATAAGGCACTGATCTGTAAGTATAGCAGATATCATTAGAAATCATTTTATCACTACTTCTCTTAAGAGCAGTAGGAGTTGGCTTTTCCCTGTGTCTCTGGTTCTTCATCACCCAAGCAGTGCTGGGTATGGGTTCATGCCATGGAATAGGCCTTAAGTCAAAGCAGACATTGGGGGGTTACTCCCACAAGTTTTCTGCCACTGTGGCCATATCATACTTTACAGGCAGGACAGCATTGTCGCTGAAAGGTTTTGAGGCTGGCTTGACATTTACATTCCTCTTTCATTAGGCTTCAGAGCATCTTCCCATGACCCTAGAACATAGGGGTGAAGATTCGATGTAGGTACCAGCTCAACCTCTCCATGTTCAATGCGTTGTGTGGGTGTTGTCTTCAGCAATGGGGCTGGGCTGTCAGTCTGTGGAGAGAAACCTCTTGTCTTAGCAACATCCTGGGTTATTTGGTGATTTCCATGTGACCCCTTAAGCCAACCATTCAGTTGGATATAACCCAACTTATGGGACACAAAGAAAATGGTGCTAAGAAGAAAGTTCATTGCACTAAGAGCCTACATAAAAAAAAAAATTAGCACCATCTCATACTAGCAACTTAACAGTGAAGAGAACTAACTTAACATCAGTGCAGCCATGACAAGCTGCAGGCTAACAATTCTGAGTGGTACTAGGCCTCTCCCTTACAATAACCAGGAAAAACAACAAACTGTTCCCTGCAGGGGACCAGTCAGAACTGAGGCAAATAAGTGCTAGATGCTCCAGAACATTAAGGATAGCTTACATAACTTGTATATAGGTTGACCATTTCCTTGCAGCAAGGCCAGTACCAATCTCTGTTTGACAAGACTTCTGTTGCCCCACCCCTGCCCAATCAGGAGTTCAACCTCCATGTGAATTCAGAATCCCCCTACCCCCATCATCCTTTACTCCTTGAAAGCCCTACCTCAACTGAGCTCAAGGCTCTCCCTGATCCAACCTGTGTTGGGGAGGATGAAGGGCCCAAACTCGAGCTTTCAATAAAGGTTCTTTGCTTTTACAAATGAACTCAAACTCCTGAAGGTCTGTTGGGGGCTCATAACACAGGTGTAACAAACAGCATACCTTAAAGTTCTAACACAAAAAGAAGTAAACACACCCAAGAGGAGCAGACAGCAAGAAATAATCAAACTGAAATCTGACATCAGTAAAATGGAAGATAGAGTACAATACAAAGAATCAATGAAATACACAGTGGGTTCTTTAATAAAATCAACAAGATAGACCAAACTAACCAAAAGGCAGAGAAAGAACATCCAAATTAACAAAGTCAGAAACAAAAAGGGGACATAACACACACCAAAGAAATCCAGAAAATCCTAAGAATGTATGTTAAAAACCAGTACTCCACCAAATTGGGAAATCTGAAAGAAATGGATCATTTCCTCAATAAATACTGTTTACCAAAGTTAAATTATGATCAACTAAATAATTTACATAGACCTGTACCTCTAATGAAATATAAGCAGTCATTAAAAAATCTCCCAACAATTGGGTGGTGGTGGCATATGCCTTTAATCTAAGCCCTTTGTAGGCAGAGGCAGGCAGATCTCTTTGAGTTCAAGATCAGTTTGGTCTACAGAGCGCGTTCCAGAACAGCCAGAACTACACAGAGAAATCCGGTCTCAAAAACAAAATAAGATAAAATGAAGACACTACTCTGAGTGAAATTCTATCTAACACAAGTTTCAGTTTATGTTGGCCAGGATGTGGAGCAAAGGGAATACTCTCCCATTGCTGGTGGGGGTGCAAACTTGGACAGCCACTTTGAAAATCAACATGGCGGGTTCTCAGAATCCACCTACCTCAAGACCCAGCTATCTTACTCTTGGGCATATACCCAAAAGATGCTCCATCCAAATATAAGGACACTTAACTTAAGGTAGGGTGACCACAAGAGAACAACATAGGCACATGCCACTCACATCAAGAATAAAGAAAGGACAGGCCTGCAATTACTATATATACTGAAGGAGTTTCAAGGATTAAAAGAACTCATACAATTAGTGCTTTTTGTTATCTGTTTTCTTCTCCTCAGTACCTATGGGGGCAGGATTCACCTAAGAGTACTGTGTGGGCCAACAATTAAGTCTCTGTGATAGAATTATGTTACTTTGAAAATACGCTTACGCTATAAGCTGGATGTCTTTGTTTTCAATTGGGAGGTTCTGGAGTTCTATGCTGCATGTATCATCTTGATGATTACAACCTCAGGACAGCTGGGAGTAGAGCCAAGACTGGAATTTTGTGGTTTGGAGGACTTCTGTCATAGACTTACTTAGTGGCTTTCAAAAGTGACTGGGTTACCCTTCCACCATTGTTAATTCATGGGTGCTGTGCTTGATTGCTTCATGTTGCACACAGCCTAGCACATGCTCTTTGCATAAAAACAGCTCCTATGAGTATCCTCTCATGGCTATTACGCTGAACAGAAGCCATTTCTTCCCTTTAGAGGAGAGAATAGATAACACACACACTTTTGTTCTTTCCATTTACATAATAAACATCTTGTAATGTGCTGGTTCTCCTCAAGATTAGGCCTGTCAATGCTCGGAGCCTCACCATCCATGAGGATTTTCTAAGCTCACGGGGCAAAGGGAAGACGTTTTCTTTCGTGGTGTGCTGCTCCACGTACAGGGCCCGTGCTCCTGGGAACAAAACTCAATGTGCTCTTGTCAGCAATCCTGATGAAGCTCAGGGTGTCTCTCTCTGTTTTCTCTCTCACACACATGCACAAAAGTAGAAGTGGGGTGACTTGGGATGATAAAATTACCAAATTGAACAATGAAGTCCATTATCGCATATAATTAATCTGTGCTCACAAAAGCCTTAAAATACCGCCTTAACCATTTTAAGACACATTTCACAGGCAATGATCACTTAACCAATGCTTGATAAGCACAGTGCTAACCACTTCTAATACTTTTTCGTCAAAGTCCCTGTGTACATTAAACAGCTGCTCCCTGCCACCCCACCCTGATAACCACTCGTCTACACTAGTTCTTTGTGTATATTAACAGCTGAGACAACACTTGCCAACTGAAATGGCCGTTCATGAAGAATGGCCACAATGAGTCACTCTTTGTCCGTTAAGCTCACTACATCTCTGGCTGTATTTTCAAGCCTCCTTTTCAAAAGCAGTCAATATCTTTTGGATAGATCTCCATTAACTCACTTTTCCATAATGCAGCTGATGAACGACCTCTCTAAATGTGCTTTGACAGGTTAGGCAGCAGAATGTTTCCAGATTTGAGAAATGTGATTTTCATGTATCTACGCTACATCTATTGGACTGCGCTGGGGAGGGGAGGCCATCCATAACACAGAATTCTGGAAACACAGCATCCTGCGTAAGGATGTTGCTATGTGTCGCGTCTTTCTTTAGAGCTTCTCCAGGAAATTGAAGACAATGAGTAGTAAAGAGTTAGGAACTTCTTATGGTGGCACAGGGCTGAATGGCTCACAAATTACGGCCTCTTAACTGTAACTAGTTCCTTTGATATCTTCTTATGAGCAAAAGAAATTTGTCAACTCCTAAGTGACACTCAATCTGAAGCGTGTCCCTTCATGTTAGCAGAAAGTAGCATTGTGTGAAGAAGTATACAGAGTTACTAACTAATCCTCGAAAGGGGGCTGCCATTTCACATTACTGGCATGATACGATGCCCTTATCCAAGAGTTTGCAGCAGAAAAGGCCTTGTGAGATCTTTAATCTACCATTATTACGTCAGGAAAACTGTCCAAAATGGCAGTGGGGACACCTTTCTAACACCAAATACCACCCAGCAACGGCTCTCAGAGAGCTCAGATGGTCCCACCGACTATCAGTTATGTTCCCCAAAGGGCAGGTTGTCACCATCCCCAGAAGAGAATTGGTGCCGCAGAGGAAGAACTTCCTTGACTAAAACTTGTTTCGTTATTAGAGCTGAGGGATTTTTTTTTTCACCTGGAGCCAGACATGTAAATTTTCTAGAAGCTACCAGGGCTATAGTTTTCAACTTAGCCATTGATGTAAAAGCAACCAAAGACAACGTGAAAATGAAGGCTGAAGGAATCTGGTGGCAATAAAACTGGGTTCACACCACAGCTAAGCTTGTGACTTATCAGAGCATTAACATTTGTTGTTTGGAGGCTGGAGAGAGGGCTCAGAGGTTAAGAGACCCTCGAGGACCTAAGTCAGTTCCCAATGCTCAGATCAGGAACTTCACAACTAACTCAGACTCCAAAGAATCTGATAACTCTGGTTGCTGTGGGCAACATACCCACACAGAGATATACACACTTATAGATAGTCAAAATAAAATAAATCTTTAAAAATTAAAACGTGTCCTTTATATTAGAACATTGCTGTGTCTGCAAGGAGTCACACGTGAACCCCAGTAGTGGACTCTACCCCATGCCAACTTCCAGGTTCTCCTGTAGCTAGGTCCTTCACCTGCTAGTGGATAGATAACATTCCATTCAGTGCCTGGTTCTCCATCTTCTCTGCTTTAGGACCCTCTCTGCAGTTAAAATCTTAAATAGAAGAATATTAATCCTCATGGGACAAACTTCAACAACTGAAGAGAAGAGGCAGTGGAATATGAGTCTCCCTGTCCCCACAATGATTCTTTTGCTTTTAGTTTTGTATTATCATAATACAATATGATTAGTTCCATTATGACATTTTTATCCATTTACTTATTGTATTTTGATCATACTTAACCTTCAAAACTCTTACCTTTCCCACTCTTGCTCCTGATGTAACCCTTCCTCTTCTATTCCCTAACCAACCAATCCCCTATTTCAGTGTCATGCTTTCTTATTTGTTGGTTTATTGTCTTTCTTTGTTGCACACTGTGTTTAATTTAGGTTACTTATAGAAAGATGGATGAAGGGTTATCTACAGGATCATGGGCTCGGACCAGTGCATATACCATTAAAGAAAATGTCTTTTCTTTCTGTCTCTACAAACACCAACTGCCTTTATATTCTCAGAAAGGAACAGGGCCACATGATCTACATGTTCAGCAGGAAAATGGTGACTGGCCCAGTCTTGTTCAGGATCTGTGCAGGTAGTCATAGCTACCTAGAGTTCAAGAGTACAAGAGCCAAGCCATGCCTAAGAGACAGGTGTTCCACCACACTGTGCCCCTTTTTAGCCCCTTCTCCTTTGTGTTTCCTTGAATTTTGGAGGGGGTATTTTAGATGACTCAACTTTGATCGGTCATTGTCTCAGTTACTTTTAAATTGCTGTGATAAAATACCATGGCCGAGCCAACTTATAGGAAATGCAATTAATTGAAGGCTTCAAGTTCAGAGGGTGAGTCCATGACCATCAGGGTAGGGAGCATGGCAGCAGACAGACAGGCATGGTGCAGAAGCAGTAGCTGCGTACTTACACATTGAGCAGAAAGAGAACTGAGAAAAGCACGAGCTTTTGAAACCTCAAAGCCCACTCCTCCTCCAACAAGGCCACCCTTCCTAATCCTTCTCTAACTGTCCCACAAATCAGGAACTAAGCATTTAAGTATATGAGTTTATGGGGGTTTTCCCATTCAATCCGCAACAGCATTCTCAGCACCTGAGTTATGAGCCTCTGCAGTAACTGCTGCCAAGGGCAAACACAGCTTCTCTAACTAAAGCTGGCAGAGGCTTGATCAATGGGAATAACCAGAAGCGGTGAGATGGCAATTGAACAGAAATATCATATCCAGACCATAGCAGCTACCATAGCAGTGGTAGCTTTCCCGCGATGACCGAGATGATTCTGGCTACACCTGCCCAGGGTGGAGCCCGTGCATCGCACACTGCTCATTCACTTGTTTTCCTTTCTCCATTTCGTCTCCACCCATACTCTTCCAAGGATTACTTTACAAATGGATTTCTTGCGCTTGTACTCTGGTATTAAACACTGCTTTTGAAGAAGCCCAAATCACAATAACTGGATTTGCAGTTTCCACTGCAACTCAGGGACAGAAGGGTTCAAGATGTCTACGAACATGGGTATCCCTGTGTGAAAGAAGGGAAGAAAATCCTGACAGTGTAAGTAAGCCCCAGACTGTCCGTAGCACATGGTGTGAGGTGGTGAAATGTCACTTATTCAAAAACAAAAGCAAAAACCCAGCTCTGACTCACAGCTCTCCATGGACCGTTCAAGTACATAATACAGGAAAGGTTCCTCTAGCCTCTTCCCATATGAAAATGTTTCTCTAGCTTCTTCCCATATGAAATATGTGGACAGTTATCTCCTCCATAAATGATTTTTTCCAATTTTAATCATTTACTGAAGTTCTTTTCCAGTATAAGAAATGTGTACTGCCTCTTAATTTAATTATATTTTTTCCTGAGAATTTCATACACATATACAACATATTTCAACAAAGTCTGTGATGGCTAATTTCAGTCATTCAAGTTGACTAAACTAAAACCCAAGCAGCTCAGCATACCTGAATGGGGATTGTTCTTGAGTGGATCATTTGAGGCAGAAGACCCACCATGAACCTGGGCCACACCTTCTGGTGGAAGCCTAGGTAAAGAACATGGAAGAAGGAATCTTGATTTTTGCCAGCTTCCCCTCATTCTTGCTGGCAAGTTCATCTATCCTGTTGCTGAGGCATCCCTTCACTGGTGTTAGAACCTGCTTCCATGGGATTCCGCCACTGACTGAAGACCAGCTGAGACACTCAGCCTTGTGGACTGGATGACTACAGGATTCTTGGCATTGTTGGACTGGCTGACCATAGCCTGCATACTTTTGCTTTATACATGATTTATTAGAGAGAGAGGGAGATTTTCATTGTATCAGTTTTGTTTCTAGAGAACCCTAATACAGTGTCCTTCCCCAGTACTCCTTCCAGTTTCCCCAGACTTCTCCCTAACACGCCCCCTACCGGCATCAGCTCCTCTTTCTTTTATTTTTTGATAACTCACTGAGCGCAGTTACTGTTGCCTGTATGCTCACGGGTGTAGAGCCAGCTCCTGGAGCATGGGCAACCTACCAGTGACCACGTCCCCAAAGAAGAGTGGCTCTTCCTCCTTTAGCAGCCATGAATGGCCAGTAGGTCTTTACATAGGGGGATGATGGTTCTTGAGCCCATCCTCCTCCATCGGTACTAAAAATTTTAACCAGCTTCATCTCTTGTGGGTCTAGTAGAGGAAACCATAGCTGCCGGGAGAGGACGAGTTCAAGGACCTTCCCCCAATACTGGTAAGAAGGAGGGTTGATACAAATGTCTTCCTCATGACTCATGGACATGGATTTTCAGCATTTCAGCAAGTTATGTGTCTGCTTTAATCACTGCCCACCACAAAAAGAAGTTCTCTGGTCAAAGTTCAGAGTGGTAATATTTAGAAAGCAGTTTGATGTAGGATGCCCTTCTGTATGCTCTGACTATGTGTCTCTCTTATTGGTTGATGAATAAAGCTGTTTCAGCCAATGATCAGGCAGAATATACCTAGGTGGGAAATGGAAACAAAGACAGGGAGAGAGGCAGAGTCAGAGAGATGTCATGTAGCTGCCGGGGAAGCAAGATGTGAGGTAACAAGCCACAAGTCTGCAAGCCTTGTGGTAAAACATAGACTAATAGAAATGGGTTAATTTATAGAGAGAGCTAGCCAGTAAGAAGCCTAAGCCATTGGCCAAACAATTGTAACTGATATTAATCCTCAGAGTGGTTATTTCATCAGCGGCTGTGGGGACCTGGTGGACAAAGAGAAACTGGTTCAGTGGGACCAGCGGAATGGAGAAAACTCCATCTACAGCAGTTTGACAATATGACCATCAAAATGTTTTTAAGCAGAGATTTTATGAACAGTTTTAGATATGTAGGAAAAAAGTAAAGATAGTTTCCATATAACCCATACTCACTTTCCCTTACTGCTAACACCATACATTAATAGAATATCAAACCAACGTCATACGTTATACCTTATAATTACCTGACCTCCACACTTTACTCAGATTTCCTTGACTCCAGAAGCCCATCTGAGGTATCACATTACATTTATTGCACACGTCTCTCTAGCCTGCTCTTGGCCGTGGCAGCACCTCTGACTTTCCTGGTTTAGCATGGCCTTCTACTTTGAAGAGTATTGCTCAGGTGTTTTGTATAATATCATTCAACTGAAACTTGTTACCTATTGTCCTCATCATTAGACTGGTGCTATAGGGTTTTTTAAGGGAAGCCAGAGAGGTCATTTTTTTAATTCCCTTACACTATCAGCAGACGGTAGCAATAGCACCGTCAATGCTTATGCTGTTCTTAATCACCTGGTTGGTTAGAAGACAATGCTTATCAGCTTTCCATCCAGTACAGATGAGCTTATTCCCATCATCCATACTCTACCCATTGTAAGAAAGTGCATATCCACAGTCCCTGCCTCAGGACTGGGATCTTCACGTCTACTTCCTTGAGGACTAAGTGCATACAGGAATTGTTTGGACATTTCACCCTGTGATATTCATCTCTTCTTTATATTTATTAATTCAATCACATGTTTATATCAGTAAAGACTCATGGAAATTTATAAATTGTGTTAGAGTCTTTTTCAGGTGGCTCCCCTGTCAGCTTGACACAGCCCCATCAAAGTAAAGTTGCTTTATTGTTCTTCTTGATTTCTGGTGATAAACAAGAAACATTTGGATCACTTGTTTCTATGACGGTGTTACTATTCACCAAGATATTGATGCTGTCTGTGTTTACTAGGATGTTTTAAGTCTGTAAGTTAAAAATAAATGAGCCTCAACAGGAACTGTTATAAAAATATAAGTTAAATATAAATTCTGCCTCCTTCTAGCCTTTAATAAAATATTCACTGTTTTTTTTTTTACTCTTGAAGGTTTTTGTTGTGTTTTACAATGTTGGGGATTGAAGCTAGGATCTTGTACACAGTAGGTAAATGTGTTATGAATAAGCCACATCCTCAGCCCTTGGTTTCTTGAGAGAAGATCATTGTGCAAGTCAAACTGGCCTTGAATTTGTCATTTTCCTGCCTTCATCCTCCAAAGCCTTGGGAAGACTAGCCTGTGCCCCACAGCTGTTCTCTTTGTTCCTGCAGCAGGAGATGGGGCAACAATACCTTCTTTCTCTTTCTCTTTCTCTTTCCCTTTCTTTTTATCATTATGAAGATAAATTCTATAAAGCATTCAAGTACTGGGCCAAGCAACCACATTTACAGTTTTAAAGTCATCTATAAAGACCTAATATGTGGTTAAAAACAATGTGATACACCCAGTTTTCTTACATTAAAACTAGACATACACATGGCCCTTGTTTGTTTAGTGTTGTGAAAGGAGGAGTCCTGGGCCCCAGGTCCTGCCTATGTACAGAACAGTGAGAGTTTTCAGTATACCAAGAACACAGAGATTCTGACTTAATGAGCAACTAATCAAAGCTCTTCTAGATGTAAAAATACCATAGGCCTCCCATTTCAAAAACTCTGCCCCTGAGGGTATGCTCACATTCATGAGAGCATCCTGTCTCACTTTCACTATGAGGTTGGATAAATAATACATTAGGATTGTCTGTGTTTGCTATTGTCCTCATTCCTCAAAGCAGAATTCATTCTGTATATGCAGATCCCCAGAGACTGAGACTGAGGCAAGCAATATTTCTTCTTCTGCCTTTACATTCTTATGCATAATTGTATAAAACTTGAGTAATGTACAGCATAAGGAATAAGCCACATGCTGAATTACTACAATGTATAAAGCCTCTGTTATGCGGTAAGCATAGTCACCCTGAAGGGCATTCTGACATTGCTCACAGGTCCACAATTATTACATTTCTTCCCCTTTCATACCAGAGGTTACAGTTATAATTTCCTCTTCTTTAAAAACAACAACAACAACAACAACAACAAAACCACATAAAGTTTGAGCTGGAGAGTTGACTCGGTGATTTAAGAGTACTTGTTCTTGCAGATGCCCCAGGTTTAATCCCCAGCACCCACAGATCACAACCTTCTATAACTCCAGTTCCTAGGGATCTAACACCCTCTTCTGACCTCAGTAGATGCCAGGCAGGCATGTGGTACACATACACACTGAAGGACCAGGAAGAGTAGAGCCAAAAATCTAGGTTAGCCGGTTCGGTGACTCTGTTCCAGGAACTAGCTGACCATAAAATTAGATTATAATCTTGAGAATAATCTTGGGAGATGGGGAGTTACCCCCTTGTGATTATCACTGGTATTTTCGGAATTTTCCAATGATGCCCTCCCTACCCCCTTTGGGTTGTGGTTTCTTCCCCTAAATACCCCTTCTCCCAGCTACTCGGGGTCGAACTCCTCTACCCCTGCATGGGATATGAGTCTTGGCCCCAGCGCGCTGGTTCCTGTCAATAAACCTCATGTGATTGCAGCAAGGACAGTCTCTCTGAGTTCCTGTGGGGTCGTGTTATCCCAAGACTTGAGTGAGAGTCTCCCCACTCTGGGGGTCTTTCAACACATGCAGGTGAAACACTCATATACATACAAATATTAAAAATCTGCATAAAGTTTTGTAGTTTTTCCCATGGAGAGATAATATCCTTGCTCCTTCATCCATAAGTCTTCTGCCTTTGGTTCCTTGATTCCCATAGTTTTGTGACATAGATTAACAGTGATAAACTAGAGCCAGGGTAGGAGAGAGTAATCAAGGTAGAGAACACACCAATATTAGTGTCAGATCTCCTGAGGCTGTGAGCCCTCTCTTTGTTAAACCTGGCCATATTAATTCTATCTTCTAAAAGAAATCATTTTATTTAACTTAGTAGAATCAATACAAAATAACTAATGGTTATATGGAAACTCAGTTCTGTTATATAAAAATGTCTTTTAAGCTTTTGTAATAACTAAACTGGGTTTTAAAAACCAGAAAAGAAGTTCCAAAGCTAAGACATCACAAAACCACCTATGCACGAATGTTACTAATCTAATAAAGACTCCTTTTGAACAAGGGTCTGCTTCCGGGGGCTGAGAGTGGAGAAGAAAAATTGGCGATGTATTATGTTGAAAACTAACGTTTACACTGCAGGCTCTGGAAGCCTCGTTTTATAGTGTAGCAAGTCACTTAAAAGTAGGGTCCACATCCCGTGACTCAGAAGTGGGGTGACATGTGTATACTGCTTCGTCTTTCCAAGTCCTAGTCATCAGTCAACCAAACAGAAACTGTGATAGCAGTATGTGCATCCTCCCATCATGTGAAGACCGAGTGTCTCTACAGAACTGTGACAGCAATATGAGCCTCCTGTAGTCACGTGAAGATAAATGTCTCTACAGAAATGTGATAACAGTATGTGCCTCCTCCCATCATGTGAAGACCGAACATCTCTACAGAACTGTGATAACAGTATGTGTCTCCTGCAGTCACGTGAAGACTTCAGAACTGAGACAGCAATATGAGCCTCCTGAGTCACGTGAAGATAAATGTCTCTACAGAACTGTGATAACAGTATGTGCCTCCTCCAGTCACATGAAGACCGAATGTCTCCATTCAATGATATATTTTAACACTGGGGATGGGTTCTGAGAAAGCCTCATTCCACTTCCTTCTACTACTTTTTTTTGGTGTCAGCGTCACAGTGTGTACTTAAATAAGCCTCAATAGGCACAGTCAATCAATCTGTGTGGCCTCCTGACATAATCAAGAGGCATAAGCACAGGACACAGGAGACTGCAGCCCACAGAACATGGCATACTGTTTTTAATAAACACTTTAATAGTTAGAAGGACTTCTAAATTAATGATAAGATGATAGTATAGCAAGCATTGTCATCAAGTCATATATAGTAAACATATTTTATATGCTCTACTTTCATTTGACAGTTTGCGGGTTTCTTTACACCAATATTCACACGGACAAGCATATTGCACTATTATGTTACAAAAGCTACGGTGTGACTAGCAATAGGAATGATCAGTTCCATTCAGTATTTTGGAGGGCTAGGTACCAACAGTAGGGTCTTACACATGCTAAGCAGCTGATACACCCAAACCACCACCAAGCGTGTGATCAGTCATTGACCAAACTATGAATATGACCTTGTGGAGGCCCAAGACCTTGTCTGAAGGTCAGAGAGTTTGAGGTTGAGCAAAAATTATTGACAACAACAAAAGATAAAATAAAATAAAATAAAATAAAATAAATTGTTCACAACAACCCGGGCTACACATCCTGACCCAGGATGTGGTTACTTGGTCCTTTTGATATTAAGATGGCCCATGCAGGTAGATCTACTCCATCCTGTATTTGCCTAGGGTGAGTTCACTGCCTAAACAACAGAATGCTAATGAATGGATTAATGGCTTGATGGTTCAAAGTGTTGAGTCAATTAGTTGTTCAAGTTTTCCTTTGTATCATGTTAAAGAAGTCTTTTATTGCCTTCTTCCCCCTTTGTATTGGGGTATAAAAGTGCATGGAAAATTAAACGCTGGGATTTTTCAGTATTCACTGGAACTCCCTCCTGATACTATCCTATGTTTCTGTTTCATTATTTTCACTCGCAGCTTTGTATTCTTTACTATTTTTACAATCCCCATGCCCCTACCCTGGTAAGTGGTATTTTTGTTGAAGCTAGTCTCCGACATTCACTAAACCAGCACAATCCCTAACTGCATTCTAAATATTTGTCCTTACACTCACAAATAAGTGCAGTCTTCAACTTCATCAACAAAGATCACTTCCTAGAACCACAACCAATATGAATGCAGTGTTGTAGAGCCCAGTCCCAGTAGACACGTCCACACAACACTCCCACACCCAAGGCTCAGGGCACACTGCAGTAGAGGGGACTGGGAGAGCCAGAGGATCAGGGAGTTTGCTAAGAGGCTGTGTCTTAGGATGTCAGAAGCTACACCTACAAAGTCCCACCAACATGACTGCCCAGATGAGAGCTGAACAAGGACAAAAGCAATAAGACATGCCAGAGTGGAAAGTAAAAACCCACAAAGCTTCAGTCCTACTTAGAGAACTACAAGTAACTAAGGGATGCTGAGAAATAGTCTTCCCCAAGGAAGAGAATGCCAGTTGGTTATTCAATACCAAATGGTCAGCCCTGAAAACACATACACGGGTGACGTTGTACAGACTGAACAGGTTGTATTTTGGACTGATGTATATGTATATGTATGTATATATATATATGTGTGTGTGTGTGTGTGTGTGTGTGTGTGTGTGTGCACAGTAACAACTAATGAAAAAGGTAGCCATGGATTTTAAAGAGAGTAAGGAGGGGCACAGGGAAGAAATTGGGATGAGGAAAGGGAGGGGGAAATGATGTAATTGTATTATAATCTCAAAAACAAAAGAAAAATGTAAGTGTGACATACAAGAGTGTAGTTGATTTTAAAAAAATGCAGCCTTGCTTGAGATTCCTGTAGTGATAAGGCGAGCGGGATTGCTTTTCGTCCCACCTGGCTCCCGCATGGCTAGCTTAACACCTGAAATAACAACACACAAATTGTATCCATTTAAGCAATGCCTGGCCCATTATATCCAGCCTCTTCTTGGCTAACTCTCACATCTTGATTAA
>LOEQ01013569.1:0-15694 GCA_001685075.1 Bramus lutescens | reverse complement strand
CTCTCTCTCTCTCTCTCTCTCTCTCTCTCTCTCCTTCCCTCCCTCCCTCCTTTCCTCCCTCCCCTTCCTTCCCTAACCTCCCTCTCCCTCTGATGTTGACTGAACACTTTCTTGGAACCTCTTCTGGGTTGCTGTTTGCTGTGAGCCTTGCATTGTTCTGAAGGCCCTTTCCTCTGTTGAGGTACAAACCTGACATTTCCTCTTCACAAGCTGAGAGGAAATAGTTTATTTCTAAAGGTTGCTGTTCTCATGGTGGCTGAAGGGTAAGTTTGGATGGCTCCCTCCAATTAACCCCCCAAATGTATTTTCTGGGAAATAGGAATTTCCCTTTCTAGTCCATAGCCTTTCTGGTCTCCTCTGACTTCCTTGTTGCATTAGTTTGGCTGTGATAAAGTACCTAATACAAAGAGCTTAAGGTACAGAAGATTTATTTCGGCTCACAGTTTCAGAGGGCATGGTCCATTGTCTCTTAGTATCTCATGCATTTCAGTAGAGTATCGTGTAGGGTGAACATGAACTGGAAAAGAGGTGGTTACTACCTTGTTTACTATGAAGCAGAGAAACAATGACTAGCACTCAGCTAAACCTTCAAAGGCCTGCTACTGTTGGTTTACTACCTGCAAAGCTTTAGGACCTAAAGGGTGGTCCCACTTCCAAATGTTTCACAACCTTCCCCAATGGCATCACTGGCTGGGAAGCTAAGTGTTTGAATCTGTGAGTTGAGGAGACATTTCACACTGAAACCATAGCACTACCGTAGAGTTCCTCTCCCATGGTTTTAATGGAAAAGCTTGTTGTCCTTATTTATAGCTATGAAGGTACCATTCTAGAAGGAAACACTGGGCTCTGATGCACTGGATTTGAAGATTAGAGTTTCCAAGTAGATTGCTTATCTCAGAAAGTAATTACTCAGTCGTTTGAAAAATGCTCTTGGATTTTGTTTGTCAACCAAAATCTCAAGGAAATATTAACCCAGTAGAGTACTGTGAGATCTAGAGGTTCCCGCGATGAACAACTTTCATGCTCAAGTACAATCCAGGTGCCCTCCCCCATTCTTATCCGTCTTTAGATTCGACTTATAATGGCATGGGACTCATGAGGTACTGTATTTGTAAAGTTCTTTGAAGATAAGAAAATGTTTTTAATTAAAATGAAGATAATATCATCTTCAATTATGCTTCTTTGATCTTTGTGGACCAGTGCATGCTGGGACTTGTAGTTTCTGGCTGTTGCTTCTCTTTTTCAAAAAGAGGAGTCCTTCAGCTTCTGGTAGATGCGAGAGAGTAATGACAACCTGCTCTCCCACATTACAGCTTGCCATTTTCCTTTTTTTTTTTTACTTTTGAAGAAGTTTTTTATTTTTTATTCCTTGCTTATCTTGTTTTTACGCTGTTAAGTAGGTGGGTGGTAAAGGAGCCTTAAAATTATGACTGTCATCAAAGACATCATTTAGAATGTCACAGGTGTTAATTATTCCCTGAATGCAACCATTCATTCTTTGCTATGCCCAAGTATGGTTTCTCAGAAACAACCTTATTTTCACATAGATTCTGAATACAAAAAAGCATCGAAGAAGTTGATTCTTGATTATAAAAAAGAAAGATTTATTTTTATTAAAAAGGAAGCATTGAATTGAAAAAAGAAGCCTCAGACTTCCAGTGTCTGAAGGTAAAATGAAATAACAACACATAGGGTAGAGTGGGGTGCTCACTGGGCCGATGAGATCTGGGGGACAGACACTTCCTTTCTAAACCCTCTTCCCTATTTAGGATGGCATTCAGATTTTTTATAGCTTAAGTGTTTGACTTGTTTCTTCTTTCGAAAACTAACTAAATAAACCATTTGAAAAATAAAAACAAACCATTTATTTCTTAACATTTTCCTATTTGATACATAAGAAAAAGTGAAGTTGGGGATTCCAATGTGTGGACATGGAGGTCATCAAGGGAGGAGAGAGTGTCCATCCCAGGTGATCACAGAACCATGCAGAAGAGATCTAGATCTTTCCCCATATATTCCAATGCTGTCTGATGCTTGGCTGCTGCGCTTTATTTTTTCAGCGCTTCCTTTTGCCTAAAGTTATCCACCATAAAGAAAGTACCAATATGGGATTCTACCCGAACAGAATCTTCCCATGGACCTGAGGGATTCTCAGAGGAGCTTGACAGGTTGTACTGTTAACCACCTCACGTTAGAGCGAAGGAAACAATGGTGAAGTTGTTATCCCTTTGCTGTCCAGTGTGTCAGCGAGGAGCACCTGCAGCTGCTGAAGACAAGCACTTGAGGTGTGATTGGTGTAGATGAGGAACTGGATCATTTTGTTTATTAATACAGTCTCTTTTAGATCAGGCTATAGATTTTGAACTCCTGATCATCTTGCCCTTAACTCCCTAGTGCTAGGATTCCAGGCATGTCTCCTCACATCTGACTTGTAAGCAGAAAATTGTTCAAAAGATATTTTTAAATTTTTTAGCTCATTTAAGTTTAAATATTAAAAACCTACATGTATCCACTGGGTCCTGTAATTTCATATGTACACAGTGCTGCAGATAGGAGAAGCTCGTGCTGGGGGTGGGCCATTTATGGTTTTGATTGATTGACTTCATGAGCCAGTGAACTCAAAGAGTCTGAAGTGAAAAAAAATCAGAAGAGAAGAAAATAAAAGACACAGAAGAAGGGGGCAAGAAAGGAGGAAGGAAGAAAGCCATTCAGGTTGGAGGGAAGGAAATCTTTCTTCCCACTGCCACCAGTTTCAAGGCCAGGGTACCTGGTCCTGAGGTTCTGATTGGGTTCTGTGTTTGGACCGTTTCAAAATTTCACTGTACAGCTATACTGTTATTTCTAAAAAAAATTGATTCACTTCAATGTCAACCAAACCCAGTGTGATGTGAATGTACCTAGAACATCATGTCAACTGTGGAAGGTAGCCTTGGACCTTTAATCTCAATGCTTGGGAAGCTGAGGCTGAAGCCTGCCTGAGATATGTAGTGTATTCCAGGCTAGTCTGGAACCTTGTCTCAAATTCCAAAAATAAAATCAGAATCAAAACACCCCAAAACTAGACAAAAACAAACAAACAAACAAACAACCACACACAATAACAACAAGGGTTTGATGGTTTTGGTAAACCAAACCAAACAAATTTAAGACCAGGTACAATACAGCTTTCTTAAAATTCTGGCGTTTTGGAGGCAGAGACAAAAGTAT
This sequence comes from Bramus lutescens, assembly GCA_001685075.1. NCBI lineage: Eukaryota > Metazoa > Chordata > Mammalia > Rodentia > Cricetidae > Bramus > Bramus lutescens. The sequence continues at coordinate 12,487 of LOEQ01013569.1, read as the reverse complement.
CATGGAAGGTTCAAGACTATTCTGGTCTACGTAACAAGTTCTGGGCCAGCCAGACCTATAGTGAGGCTCTGTCCCTCAAAAAGAAAAAGAGAAAGAAAGAATGAAAGGAAGAAGAAAGAAACAAACAAGCAAACAAAGAGGGAAAGAGGAAAGAATTCATTTTTTAAATTGTTTGATATCATGGCCCAGATGCTTCCACTGCATAGGGCCTATTGAGAGCTTAAACGGCTCTGAGTGACACAGCCTGTGACCTATTCATGGTTCTCATTCTGTATAAACTTGGCTTGTAATTTGGACTGGCTATCTTTAAAAAAAAATCTTTCACTCTCTTCAATGCCTTTGTCTGTAAGGAAGGGAAAAGCCAGAGAGATCAAGTGACCTGCTTGAGGTGGTCCAGCTCTTTGAAGGTGGCGCCAGACGCTGACCCCCGGCGCCCCCCACCCTGCTTCCCCTTAGCTAGCAAGCTAGCATTTGCCCAACTTCTTTGGAGAATCTTTGAGTCCTGGTTTTGCTGGCCCACATGGAGGGTTTGTAGTAATTACCCTATGGAGTCTCCCTAGAAATCTAATCAGCCCTGGTCCTACATAGTTGATGTTCTTGTCCCTCTGTCCTGTCCTTTCTGGCTTACCCGAACACTGATAAGCCCAGAACCAGAAAGGACAGTAGAGATTTCTTGATAGGATGTAATGTTTTTCTAAAATCTTTGTGCAGAGATTTGGCAATAGCTCTTTGTAATCTTCGATTCAGTCTCGAGAAACAACAAAAACAAACTTCCCAGGGAGCTGAGGTGGTACCTGTGTCAACTTGTCCCCAAAACTACTAAAGGACAGGAATAAATTTTAAGGAGAAAAAAATATATCCTCTAACACTGACTTAAATGTAAATCAATTGCAATATTTCCCAGGAAAGGAGTGTTGTTGTTTAGGGGATGTGGTGGGGGGGTGTTTACCTTGACAAATTCTGAGAAACAGAATTTACTAGGAAAAAACTGTAAAATTAGAGCAATTTAAGGAGATTACAAAAAAAAAGGATTACATACTTTAAGGATTTTAAACTGCTTTAACAACATTTCCTAATTAGTCTCTATAAGAAGGTTCCCAGCCCCGTTGTGTGATGAAATTCAAATTACTTGAGGTCTCAGATTCATTAGCAAGAGGAGATTTGAGGGAACCAGACTCCACTGTCTTTGACTGGGTGTGTGTAGGGGTTGGGACGTTGGAGTTAGTATGAGTGATGGATGTTATAGTGTGGGGTACCCTTTGGATTTCCAATTTTGTTTAGTAGGGTTAAATTAGAAGGACTAAACAGAGGCAACCAGAGCTTGAATTGGGGCTGTCTACAGGCCAGGAAACTCAGAGCTGAGGTCTCCCAAAATTCCCAAGTGGCTTTTGTGTTTTATCTCTGCTACTAAATTCCTCAAGGGCCAGGGCTTTTCTTTCCTCCTTTAGCCCAGCTCTCGAGGTCACACGATGAGCGCTGTTGGTCATTTGCTCTGTATAGAAGCTGGAGTTATATGACTGTTTCACACTGTGGCTTAACATGGAAATATGAATTTGGAGATGAGGACAGAGGTTTCAAGGAATTAAAAAAAGAGAGACTAAAAAGACTGGAGATAGTTGTCTAGAGATAAGATTATTTAGAATTCTGAATAAAGGGCCTGTAAATATAGACAAATAATGAACCAATCACATTTTTAGCAGGTCTGGTAACCTCTAACCTGGGGAGTGAGGAGTGGAGAGTCAGCTGGTAGTGGTGCAGGGTATTGTGGGCAGAAACACTGAGCTCAAAGCACGCTGTCTTGGGCAGCCTCCAGCAGAAGCAGCATGGTCTGTGTGGCAGCTAGTGTGCCCACCCTCTGCAGCCCCCACGGTCTGACTGTAACTCTGCTTTGTAACCCAATTCAGAACTCTGGTCTTTACCGTCCTTTCTCTCTCTCTCTGCCTCTCTCTGTCTCTCTCTCTTTGCCTCTCTCTGTCTCTCTCTCTGCCTCTCTCTGTCTCTCTCTCTGCCTCTCTGTCTCTCTGTCTCTCTCTGCCTCTCTCTGTCTCTCTCTCTCTTCCTCTCTCTATCTCTCTCTGTATCTCTCTCTGTCTCTCTCTGTCTCTCTCTGTGTGTCTCTCTCTGCCTCTCTCTGTCTCTCTCTGTATGTGTCTCTGTCTCTCTCCTCTCTGTAACTGTTTCTGTCTCTGTCTCTCTGTTGGTTTTTTTGAAACAGGGTTTCTCTATGTAAGAGCTCTGTCTTGGAACTCATTTTGTAGACCAGCCTGGCCTAGAACTCACTGAGATCCACCTGCCTCTGCCTCCCGAGTGCTGAGATTGAAGCCGTGCACCACCTCACCAGGCTACTTTCTCTTATTTTGCATCCTTTTCCAGGAATAAAAGCACCCCTGCCTTCCCTTTCTCTGCTCTAGAAATCCCTGTCTCTATCTGCAGGACTCACCACATTCCCTGGGGTCATTTTCCTCCACAGTAGACAAATATGAGCAATTTGCACCCTAAAATTCATCAACCTAGATGTATCAATTTGTTCTTTCTTTCCTTTTTTCCTTAATTGACCTACCCACCACCCCAGAAATGCTTGCTAACATACGATTAAAGAGGTAAGATGTTAAAATTTGGCAGTGTGCTGTTGGATCCTGGCTCTTCTACTTTACAGTCTGATCCATTTTGGTTAGAGTGAAGTATAAATAATTTTCTTTACAACCTATGTTAGCTGTTGTTGCTGAGGCAGGCTCTTGTGTATTCCAGTCTGACCTTGAACTCCCTACACAGCTGAGGGTGGCCGTAAACTTCTGATCCTGCAGTCTCCCTCTGCTCTAGAGTTCTGGGATTACAGACATGCACCATTACACCCAATTTCTATGATGCTGGAGCCTGAATCTCAGGCCTACTGCAAGTATTTTGCCAACTGATTTACATCCCTAGCCCTGCCTATGATAGTTTTGAGAGTTAAGTGAGATGTTCCCTGTATAGCACTTAATACCTATGTTATTATTAATATTATTATTTCAGAGCCTTGGCTTCAGCAGTAAGGCAAGGCTATTTCAGTCCAAATTTTTTCATCTCTAGAGCAGAAATGAGACTATATTTTTCTTTGTCATTTTGCAAGGATGTGTGGTGGGACTCTCTGTTATTTGGATCGTGTGTCTTTGCAAGGAAGGCTACAGTTAATTTTGGCTTCACATGTCTTTGATATTTTAGTATTTGAAGAGCCTTTATGTGAAGGAGAGAGATTCTTTCAGTTCAGAGATTTTAGTTGGAAAAAGTGTAACCCTTGATATATGGCTTCTAGGTGTTTCATGCTTAAATCTGTCTGCTTGTTTCTGTGAGTTAAGATGGAAGGATTTAGGGATACAATTAGGGAGTGGTAAAAAAGAAGCTCTCTTGGGTTAAATTCTCAGCCTGGTGTGGTGGCACTCAGCTGTGATCCCAGCACTTGGAAGGCAGAGTCAGGTAGGTCTCTGTGAGTTGGAGGCCAGCATGTTGTAAGAGCTGGTCTCAGGAACAAACAGATAACCAATCTATATACATTAAGACACTTTCTCCGTATCTCGTATGGCAGGACAGCCACTCCTGTAGTGAGACAGCACACTGGTGCCAATGGAGACTTCAGGACGGTGGTGTGCTCGGACGTAGCAGGGGAAATTTATAGTCAAGGGATTCTGCTGGATTTTCTGCTTTGGATTCCCTTCTATTCTCTGTTCCAAAGTTTTCTGCTCCCTCCCTTTATCCCTCCCTCCTTTCCTCCTTCTTTCCCTCTCCTCCTCCTTGCCTCCCTACCTGTCTGCCTCCCTCTTTCTCCCTCCTCCTTCTTTTTTCATTTTTGAGACAGGGTTTCACTCAGTAGCCCAGACTGGCCTTGAACTCCCAGTGGTCTTCCTGCTTAAGGCTTCCAAGTGCTGGCATTACATGTTGTCATACCAGGCCCGTTTCCAGAGTTTCTGTTCTCTGGTGTGTAGACAAAATGTGCCCATCTCATCATCTGACCTTCAGAAACTGGGTCTTTGGAAGAAAGGAGTACTATGTTCTTCCTTCTCTCCTCATAAAGCCTGGGGAAAAAATCAGGACCCCTTCTTCCTGGCCAACCTTTTTGCTCAGCTGGCTTTCTTCACAGAAGGCTCATGGCCCCTGAATTGGGCAGGAGAAACAGCCATAGGAACTCTAAAAGTAGGTGTGTTTAGTAAGTGAAGGTACTACGTCAACTCCAGCTTGGGTAACCGGCCCCTTTGACCTCCTTCTGGGATTCCAGGCCATTCCTTGCTTATCAAACTCTACCCCACCCTCCCAGTCAGGCTCAAGATGGACACAGTCACCTGGCCCAAGAATTAGTGGTTGCAGCTTCCCTAGGGTTCTTGCCCAACACTTTATCAAATCTTCCCTACGAGGAAATTCTTTTTGATGGTTGGAAAAACATTCCCGTTTGCTCCTCTCTGGCGACTCACTGTCTCTGGTTTGCACATTCCCTCGGCTGTTTGGCTGTTTTTCTACAGCATGGCCATCTCAGGGGCCATTTCCTATCTCCACAATCATGCAGATCTCTTCTTATCGCATACTTCTTCATTTGTTTTAGTCAATTAAAAAAATTCTCTCTTACTCTCCCTTTCATTCTCACTCCCCTCCCCACCTCTGGAATAGGATCTCCAAGGCAGCAGGTGCTGGTTTGTGCTGGAATTACAGGCAGGCATCTGCTACCTTAGGAGATGTTAGGCCTGGCGTCTAGGACCTTGTGTATGTTAGCTAAACATTCTGTCAATTGAGTTGCATCCTGACTCCCACCCAAAACACCCTTCTCCCTTTCTTTTACTCCTGTGATTAAATCTAGAACCCTTTGCATGCTGGACAAGCATGGTACCACTGAGCTACATGCCTAGCCCCTTACTACATGCCCAGTCCCCTTGCTACATGCCTAGCCCCCTGAGGTTGACTCTAAGTGGATTTGAATGAACCAGCAGCTTTGGGATATCTCTGATATCACCACACATTCTGAATTCCAAGAAGAAGGACTTTAATTCTTCTTATAGTCCCTACTTTTTCTCAGTCCCAGACTAAGGCTTGCCTCAGCAATGACTCAACTTATAGTTTCTGCCATTTGCTGTTAACAGGAACCACATGGCGTTTCCATACCTATCACACCATAGATACTCAATGTTTGTTGCACGAATATGTAATCAAGTTGTCTTGGGTCACCATACACCAGGGGTAGGTTCCTGAGGGTCCCATTCACACGTCTTCTCTCTCAAGTTCTCATTAGAAATATTAGTAAGACACACATTTGGGCTTTTCCATGTTCATCTACTTCCAGGATGATTGCCATGTGGAGACTGGCCGGGTTGCATTCTCTGCAAATGTCTGTGAGGCAAACTCTTGCTATCTCATCGTCCCTGCATGCATGGTTGGTCCCCCAGGTAATGCTGAAGCCAGACAGTTAAGAACCCTGAGTAGGTTTTCCAGGTAACAGATAATCAGACAGAGGCTGCCTGGTGCAGACTGGCTGTGATGAATTTCTACTAGTTACTAGGAATCAAGCAAGCACAGTCTTACTATGGTATAACAAAGTCTCTCCTCTGCGTCCCTGGAAAGGGGCTCACTGCTCTCATGTAAGCCCTTCATGCAACTTCCTGTGCCTCTATTCTTGACTTGTACTTCCTTGATGATGTGGAAGAGGAATAAGGAGCCACCAGTCATGACTCTCCAGACCAGTGCTTTCTGTTGGCTCAGTAGCTGTCACTGTGCCAATTGGATGAGACTTTATTTTTCTTATATGCTACCAAGTTAGTCTCATTCTTCACCTCCAAGAAGAGGTCATACCTCTGGAGTGACAAGATTCTGACCTATAATTAATAATGGAGTGCATGACATTTATAATAGCTTTTCAGAATTCTTTGGGATGAAAGGTGCTCCATAAATGTAAACCATGATTATTTCTTGACAGCTAAATATAAAATTTCCACTAAATACTACTTAACAATGTTGGTTTTAAGGATATTAATTGCATCTTTCAACTATACAATGCAATTATCAGTCTAATTGAAAATAATTGGTTAACACTGGGGGAAGAAAAATACTTAAAACAAATGGGGCAAGCCAAACATTAAGGATGTTAAGAGTCCACTAAGTTAAGAGTTTACTTTAGTTGAAAAAGCCAATGGGCTTGCTTTGTCTTGGTGGGTAAACATTCTGGTGAAGTGTGAGATTCAAGCAAACCTATAATTAATCCTCAAAACAATGGTTGATAAGGGAGAGAAACTTCTAGAATTAGCTTACACAGCCCTGCTGGAGTTTTCCATCAAACATCTCTCTCCTGGTGCAAACGCTGTTTTGACACTATTTCCATGGAATAAATCAAATGCGTTAGCTGCCTGGCCCCTTGTTGCAGGGGAGAGTTGCTTTCAGCGCTAGACAAAACTTTTCGGTTATTGTTGCTGGTTTTTTGTGAGCTCTCCGCGTAACAAAGCTCAGCGGAAAGAAAGAAGAGGGAGAAGGCAGATTGTGGCGAGCTTTACAAATTGGCACGGCCTTATCGGCTGCATTTCATGGTTTTCTGGAATCCTTTCAGAAGAGACTTTCCTTTGTGAGGGACGGTTTAAGCTTTATGTTATTTCAAGCTATATTTGAGAGTTTATGAAAATTGCTTTTTAGTTTTCCGGATGCGGAAAACATCGATACTGATGTTTACTGCTTGTGAATTTATCTTGCTCCAGTGGCCAGCTGTGGAGTTCAGTCTGCCTTTTGCCTTTCCTTCCTTCTTCCTGCCACGTGGGAGGGTCCCGGTATGTTATCACTCAAGGCTCAAGCAATGTTCTCTTTCCAAGTTAGTAAGAACCCAGGATCAATCCCTCTGGCCAGAGGCAGCTTTCCGTTTGGCCACCCTCACTCACTAAGAGCGGGAGATTCAAGTTTCTTTGGAGTTCCCGGATGCTCGTCAAAGCCTCTCCCACTTCTGTTCTTCCTGTACATTCCTGAAGGGTAGCAGCCTTGCCACCTGTCCTTCAAAAGGAAACTGAGGTTTGTTAGTATACAGGGCTCATGACAATGAGCATAGCAATAGTAACAATAACACAAAAAGCCATAGTTTTTGTCTCTGGACACACTGGGGTACATGTTGTTATTTGAACACCCACATGAACAATCTTGTTAAAGAATGTAATTAAAATGGACAGTCTAATTAAACAAAATGTCTTAAGTCCCAGACAAGGAGTCGTTTCTTAAAATATTATTTGGCAGTGCAGAATTCTGGGATTCAAAATATCTGAACTCTTTAGAAATCTATTAGACTTTACATGTAGAATCATAGAGTCCCCAAAGGTAAGTAGTGAATAGCAAGAAAATGAAGTTTTAAATTTTTCCTCGTCATTAAGGGTTATGGAGATGCTAAATAGATTCCAAAGAGTGAGTGAGAACTCTATTTCTGATACATTGCTGACTAATTTATTTAAGCAAGGGATTGCTGTGCATCCCTGGCTGGCCTGGCACTCACTGTGTAGCCAGGGCTGGTCTCCAACACCTCAGCCTCTTTAGAGCCAAAATTACAGGTGTGCACCAAACATCAGGCTTTATTGAAGTCTTTTGAAAACACATGGTAAGGAGCAGTGAGACATGCTATTTTGCAGCTTTGGATCATAGCATTTTTGCTCTGAATGAGCGGAGAGACTTTAGAAAAATTAGGCAAGTTTGATGAGATTTAATTCTCCCTAATCTGAGAAATGTCATCTCAAATGAGCTACAAACATTCTCTAAATGTTATTGTGCCAGCCTACATCCCTACCCATGTATCTGTGCATCTATCTAAGTATCCATTTGTCTGTCTAGTGTCTATCTCTCTGTTTCTACATTTTTATCAAGGTGACATATTTTGGGCATTAGTAGAGTAGTATTCTGGCCACAGGATAGGAAGTGAGAAGAAACAAATCTGATTTAGCCTGCGCCGAAAGAATAGGACGAGGTCTTGGGATGTAGTTCAGTAGCTGGAGCGCTAGCCTAACTAGCATCATAGGGCCCTAGCTTCAATCCCATACCACTTAAAAAAGTAAATAAATAAATAGAAAGAAAGGCATGCAAACTGTACCCAGAATGAAAGGAGAGGAATATCCTCCATAAATTGTGCTTTTCTTGCAAGGTCTGGTACAATGGTACAATGGATGTGGTGTTTTTTAAAAGTGAAAATATTTTCTAAATATGATATTAGGATTGATGTGTGTGCCAACGAGCAAACTTTTTTAATTATGGGAGAAATTAGTTACTGTTTTAATTACTTAGAAAGTGATTATGCTGAGCCATTGCCCACCCACCCCCACCCACCCCCGGGTGGCTGGAGCAATTTAGTAATTTAGTATGTTCAAGAACGGAGAGAGAATAGCTTCTTTAAAAACAAAACCCGGTTTCAGGGAAGCGAAATTCCTGCTCCTCTCTTGCATGACAAACAGCCATTTGAGTCAAGGAGTTCTGCCTGTGCCCCATCTTCAGTGTGATGAAAAGTGAATTACAATATTTGGGATGGCTCTGGGGAAGGCCAGAAGAGATGACCAATAATAGCTGCAGCTTGTTTTGGCTATTGTTTGAACTTCTAAGCAGGGACATTTGAGACATCTACTGACTTAATTAAAACCCCAGATGCTGGAAAATCTCATTAGCAATCGTGGAAATGCAGAATGTAAACTCCCAAGCTTTGCTCCTGCGATTTCTTAAGCAAGGACAGGAAAGTCAGCCATGTAGATATGGTTGTGTACCATCTAGGGAAGTCATCTCAAACACCTGGCAACAGACGCTCACTTTTATTGCCTCCAAAGGTTCTTCATGTGTCTTGCGGCTTATCTGTTTTTAAGGCCATCACAGCTCCAAACCGTGTGACTTTAAACATCATCCAGATCTACCTGTGGTCCCAGAGTTGCCTTGGAGCCTTTACTGTAAGATAACATAGCTGTGAATAGCACAGGTGATTCTGTGAAAATTCCAATGATGCCTCCCCTGGTTGGACGAAATGCAATTGGAAGCTGCAGCATGGAAACCAGCAATCACCCAATGAGCCTGTCAAATATTTTGGGACTGAGACTTGGGGACCCTGTGAGAGACGCCACCTACAATGGAGGTACTTTGGCCATTTGATATTCACAAGACTGGCAGGTTTAAGATGCACTAAGGACTGAATACAAGAGGTTTGGCTTCCTAATGTAAACACCATTATCATTTGGGAATCAATTAGCTCCTTGCAAGGAGGGAATGAGAAGTCTCTTAAATGCCTATTGTGAGTTGGGCTATTTGCTTTAATTAAGAGGAGACAGAGTGGATTATTGTCTCTAGCAAAGGGGATGGGAAGAGTCAGAAAATTACACTTTAGCCTCATGAGCAACAAAGCTCACGCAAGAGGCATGGAAACTTTAAATAAGGATGCCCGCACCCAACAATTAGAACACAGTGCAAAGTCGTGGTCCTTCTAAGGCTTGAGGCTCTTGACAGTTTTCCCCATCAGGAGGATCTGGGTGATAAGGGTTTGTATTTCCTTGTCAGAGGTTTAGAATTTAAAGCGAAAGCCTTTCTTAAAAATCAAATCTCCAGTTCAAAAGTGTTGGTATCAACATTTTTTCAGTGTGCTGATGTGAACCTTTACACTGATAATGAAGTGAAAATTTCATTTCTTGATTTTTTTTTTAAACCTTGGTAAGCTGGCAATCTACAATTGCCACCTGACTGGTGTCTGTAATCTTTTCTCTTGCTGGGATTTGCCCGTGTTAACCAGTCATTAGAAGAAGAGTTAAATTACCTTTAGTGTGCATTCATTAATCCACCCATTTCATAAATAACCAGCACCAAGGTCTTAGTGCCACCGTCCCAGGTTCTGAGCGATGACTGAGAGGAAGAGGCAATGTTTTCGTAGGGTGAGGGAGAAGAAGATGAAGGGTGCTCTGAGCAAATAAGAAAAGCACCCAGTCTTGTCCTAGGGAGTTGGGGTAGGTACCTGGAGACGACCTTGAATTTCTGATCTTCCTGCTTTTTCTTCTTAGTGCTGGGATTACAGACAGGTCCCACCATGCCCAGTTTATGGTGTGCTGGGGACTGAATTCAGGGCCTTGTTCTTGCGAGGCAAACACTCAACTGAGTGAGTGTCAGCTCCAGCACCACAGAATACCTTCTAAGTCCATAGGAGCCAGAGCACATGCATGTACGTGGGGTTTCAGTTAGGCCCTGAGACAGAAGAGAGCAGCTTTAAAGGATCAGAGCAGACAGAGGTAGCCCAACAGCACTCCAACCACAGACAGGTCTTTGTTTCCAGATTTTGAAATTTTTGCATATCTATATTAGCATTTAGGATTAATTGAAAGAGTAAGAGTAACTTTCAGTTGAGCAAGCATTAAGGACAGCATTTCCTCAGCGAATGAAAATGATTCCCAATGAGTTTGGATTTAAAAAGGAATTAGATGCTTTTAATTTTGTCCTATATATTGGCATGTCAGAATTTTTTCCTCCCTATATATTTTGTTGTGGTAAAACACACATAGTATGAGATTTACCATCTTGACCATATCTAATATTTAATGATATTAAATGTTTTCAAAATGCGCCACCATTGCCACTGTTCATCTCCATAATTTAGCTAAAAAAATTGAAGCTTTATGCCCATTGTGTGGCACATGTTCCTGTAATCCCAGCTACACGGGAGGCTGAAGCAGGAGGTTTGCTTGAGGGCAGGGATTGGAGATTTTCCTGGTCAACTACAGGGAGACCTTCTCTAGAGTGGGGCTGGGGAGATGGTTCCGTTGCTGAAGTGTGTGCTGTGAGTGCAGAGGGCCTGAAATCAGACTCCTTAAACACACAAAGGCTGCATATGATTGCACAAGTCTGCAGCTCTGGCACTGGGGGTGTGGAGACGGGGATTCCTGGAACCCTCTGGTGAGCCAGCCTAGAAACTGGTGAACCGTGAGCTCAGTAAGAGACCCTATTTCAAAAGATAAGATGAGGAGCAATTGTGGAAGACACTCGATGTTTACGTTTGCTCAATCATGTATACCCGCATACATATTACACACTCACATGTAAACAAACTCACACACATGCACACATAAAAACCTGTTTCCATTATCATTTAATTTTTCACTAGGTCTCACTGTGGTGCACATTGGAGATTGAATGAACGGATTGTGAGTTTCAGGCCTGCTTGGGCAGTATGAAGAGATCCTATTTGAAAATCCTATAAAAGAAAAGGAAAATAAAATAAAATCACGGTAGATGAAAATTCAGACTATCATCTGGTTGGCTAATCATTTTGGTCTCTTGTATTTTGTTTTTCTTTTCATCAGGGTCTCATGTTGCCCAGGCTTGCCTCAAACTTGCTTCAGGATGACCCTGATTTTCTAGCTACCACCTTCCAAATGCTGAGGTTACAGTCAGGAACCAGGACACTCAGTTTTCTGTGACAGTGGGACTCTAACTGAAGGCATCATGAAGGCTAGGAAAGCCCTCTACCTTCAAAGAGCACTGCCTAAATCCAAACTTCAATCTTAGGAAAGCTAAGCTAATTTCAGCCAATAGGGATCTGGAGAGGTGCTTGCTGCATAGACTGGTTTCCCTTGAGCGGCTCAACTAGCCAACTATTTCTGCTGGTTCCCATTGTGCTAGCACCATTATAGGACTGAGTGTGTTTGTGCCCCTTGCTAGCAATTGTAGATCAGTTATGGTCTCAGTCCTGTCTCCTTTCCTTTGCTGGCCAGGGATCCACCACACCGCATGCTTGTCACCCAGTTTCTCGCATGGTCTTGCTCCTTTCAGCACACAGTATTCCGTAGTGTTGTATGAGTATAGTCCATGTCTGAGCTATCCATGTCTTCTGGCCCGCTGATCTTGTAAAGTGCCCTTGAAGGCCATACCACGCCAATGCACTTGATGTCAAGGGATAACAATGGTCCTGGAGCAGTGCCTGCATTGCCTCCTCTAGCTCAGTCAATCTGGATTGTGTGACGGGAGCCTTATGGAGCTTTCCCCTGTATTTTATGATTCTCCCCTATGAAGTCTTAACTCTTCATTGTGAGTTTTAAAATTTGCTTTCATTTTCTAGGTATACCAATAGTTCCTTCACTCTCTCAGCTAAATCAGTTTATTAGACTTTATAGTTTCATCTTTTCCTGATTATAGATTCCTTAAAAGTGGGGATTAGCTCAATACTATTTTTTTAATGATTCCCAAATACCATTTTTTTTCTGGCTTCTTTGTATGTGTGCGTGTGTATCTGTGTTTGTGTGTGGGTGTGGACAGGGAGCATGTTCAAGGTGTGAACATGCTTGTGGAAAGCAGAGGACAGCCTTGAATATTATTCACCTCAGACATTGTTCACTTTTTAATGTTTTTATTTTTGAGACAGTGTCTCTCACTGGCTTGGAGCTCACTGAGTAGGCTAAGATGGATGGCTAGTGAGCCCCAGTGATCTCTAGTGATCTAACTGTCCTGTGCCTCATTAGTACTGGAATTACAAGTACTTGACTTTATGGCCAGATTTAAA
>LOEQ01013567.1:0-21089 GCA_001685075.1 Bramus lutescens | reverse complement strand
CTTCCATGCTCCCTCAACTATCCTTCCTCAATCCCCACCATCCCAACCCCCCCCCAATATCTCCCCCTCTTCCTTTCCTTTAGTTTTGTGTACACCGACCTTCTCATAGCCCAGGCACACTTATTCTTTCCACTGGGCTCCTTCTCAGAGACAAAAGAAGAACCTGGGACGAGGTATGATTTCTTCTTACCTATGCATGCTTTTAGAGAGCAATAACAATAGGTCCTGTCCCTTCTGCTACAGACTGTACAGTTCTCAAAAATACTGAGTTGCTCTGGTGTGTGTATGTGACAGAAAAGTCACCAAGAGTCCTGTGTTGGCCGGCTGCTTCCTGTTCTTTGCCTTAGTCAACAACACAGAAGACCATCTGTAAGGTTGCAATAATAATACTCTACTTGTAATACAGTAATCTCTGTCTAGTTCTTAAATGCTAATAACCTTAACTCAGCCCCAAACCACATCAACTTGTGAATAGATAAGGAATTAAGGGCATACATATGTAATCAAGTAATATTTGGCCAGGATAAATAGTAGAATCCTCTCATTTGCAGAAATAAAATAAACGGAATATGGAGGCATCAAGTCAATAAAATAAGAAAGACACAAGAACACAGTATTGTGTGTTCTCTCATATGTAGAAATAAATGAAAATACCAAGAGACCCAATGAGAAAAAGAAACCACAGACCAGCTCAGCACAATTAGGACCAGATAGTTGGTGATGGACACACACCTGCCTGCCCAGGGCCTTTGCCCTAGGTGGGGAGAAGAAACCATGGGTCAGCTTGGTACCATTAGGACTGGGTGGTGGAGAGCCATCATGGTGAGCACATACTTGGTGCTGTATTGGAGAGAAAGAGATAGAATGGTTCATGTCCTGTGGAGAGTGGCAGATCTGAAGAGGCAAAGGCAGTGAGGATTGTACTGATATTTGTTTGTGCTTTAACAAATAAAGCTTTCCTGAAGATCAGAGTGCAGAGCTAAACCACTAGAGGTAAGCAGTACTGACACACATCTTTAATCCAGGACTCAGGAGACAGAGGCAGAGGGATCTCTATGAGTTCAAGGCCACCCTGGGCTACACAAGACTGCTCCAGTCTCAAAGAGAAACAAAGCTAGTTGGTGTTAGTTCACACCTTTATTCGCAGTACGTGGGAGTCATATGCCTTTAATCCCAGCAGTAAGTAGGTGGAGAGAGGAAGGGGCATGACTGGGCAGATAGAGGAATAAAAGGTGGGAGGAGACAAGAGCTCAGTGCAGTCTGGAGTTGCAGTCTGAGGAGAAAGACTGTGGACAGGATTGTCCCTTTGGTCTGAGGATTCAGTAGAGGTAAAAAGTCTCTCTAGTGGCTGGCTGCACTGCTTCTCTGATCTCTCAATTGTCACCCACCAATATCTGACTCCGGATTCTTATTGAGAACAATTAGAATTCATGTAATTTCGGAATGGATTGATGGGGCAGGTCTGTTTGCTACACAGGGCCATGGTAACTTTCAGTACTGGGCTGCCGCCAAGGATCATGACTGGGTCTGTGGGCCTGTGCCAGGGCTTGTGTTGAGGTCCATGACTCCTGTTACCATCAAAGGCCCTATTTCTGCTCAGGGGCTGGGTTGCCACCTGGGGCCATGTTTAAGTCCAGGAACCATGCTGCTTCTGGGCCCAAATCTGAGAGGCCTGGGCAAATCTGAGAGGCCTGGGCTACCACAGTGACATCTGGGTCCAAGCTGCTGCTGGCCATGTTGGGATATGTGATCCTGCCACATCTGAGGTCTGTGTTTGAGATAGCTGACCCTGTACCTCACTGGCCCTGAGATAATGGAACTCAAGGATCCTGGCACTGGAGAGCTCATCTTACCCTTAATAGATCTGCCTCCCCTCCTTGCTGTCACCAGAAGTGTGGGAGAGCTGGCTTTGCCCCTTCCCCTAAGGGGTGTGATCCCAGACACACACCCAGGGCTTCGAGTTGGCCCACCCCATCATTTATCCCATCTATGACCTGCTAGAATATGTGGAGGGACCAGTCTCAGAATCTCCATGACCAGGGCAACAGCAGGACATTTGAGAGGAGTTTCAGTGAGCGTCCAGTACTGATGGTGTGCCAGAAGCCGGAGGTCTTGAACTTGACCAACAACACATTGTATAATGAACACGGGCAGGTAAAGCTGTTTGGACAAAAGGGTCTACTGCATCTACTGCATGATACACAGCGGCTCCCAGAGCCCCTGAGATGAATGGGAACACAATGGAGAAGTGGGAAAGACAGAGGAGTGGTGGGTTGTTGTTTGTTTGCTTGCTTTTTTCTTTTTTGAATTATTTGCTTTAATTTTGGTTTGTTTGTTCCTTAATTAGTATTATTATTTTATCCTATTTTTTATTATCTCTTATTTTAGTCTTCCTTTGGAGGAGCACTACAAGGGTGAAGAGCAGATATATGGGATTGGGAAATTAGTGGGATTAGGGTGCATGATATGAAATTCCCAAAGAATCAATAAAATAATTATGTTTTAAAAAGGAACCCAAGGATATGAAACAGGGTGAAACAATTAGAGATTGGGAATGAGGAGGCTTGGAGAAAGAGAAATGAGGACAAAAGAGTGGATTGATAGAGTCCTGGTTATGTTTCTGTTGCTGTGGTAAGCATCATTACCGAAAGCATCTCGAGGAGCAAAGCGTTTATTTTAACGTACAATTGTTGTCCATCCTGAAGTTAAGTCAAGGTGGGAAAATAAAACAGAAACTGAAGCAGAGGCCATGGAGGAAGGCAGCTTGCTGTCTTGTTCCCCATGACCTGCTCAACCTGCTTTCTTATTCTGTCCAGGACTACCCTGCCAAGGGTGGCACTGCCCACGGTGAGATAGGCCGTTCTACATCAACTGTTGCTCAAGAGCATGCTCCACAGGCTTGCCCACAGTCCAGTCTAATAGAGACGTTTTCTCAGTTGAGGTTTCTCTTGCCAGATAACTCTAGCTCGAGTTAACAAACAACAACAGGGCAGTCCTAGACAACATACAGTGTCTGGATATGTCCACAGTCTTTCTCCTCAGACTGAAACTCAGCCTTTTGGAGTCTGTAGGAGAAGGGATAGTACCTATTGCTCTCTAGAAACATGCAAAGGTAAGAAGAAACCATACCTCATCCTAGCTTCTTTTGTCTCTGAGAAGGAGCCCAGTGGGGAGACTGAGTGTGCCTGGGCTATGGGAAGGTCGGTGTACACAAAACTAAAGGAAAGGAAAGAGTGGGAAACACTGGACCTAGATTCTTGCTGAGTTAGCAACTAGCATTTTTCTTTTTAATCTGAGAAGAAATCACCCAGTTTTCTTAGGCTGAGGATCATTGCTTTAGCATCATTACACTGTTTATATTGCCAAGGTCACACATATAATCTCATGATTAATTTGAGCTGATTTATTGGAAGAACAAGGGAACTGGACTCTAAGGAGTACTACAGCACATCTTAGTTAAAACAGGCAGAAATTAGATATGATTTTATCTCATCTCAGAAACCTTGATTTCCTTGTGACTTGATATTACCACTGATGCTAAAAGAGATTTGAAAGTAGTTTGCACTGATGTTGTGTGAGGAGCGGGCTGCATCCCGCCGCCTGGCTAACTTAACCCCCAAAATAACCACACAGAAATTGTATTAATTAAATTACTGCCTGGCCCATTAGTTCTAGCCTCTTATTGTCTAACTCTCACATCTTGATTCAACCCATTTCTTATAATGTGTATGTCACCATGAAGTCGTGACTTACTGGGAAAGATTCAGCATGTCTGACCTGGAGGCTCCATGGCGGCTCTCCCTGTGCTGCCTTCTTCCTTCCAGCATTCACTTCTCTTTTCCACGCCTACCTAAGCTCTTCCCTATCAAAAGGCCAAGGCAGTTCCTCTATTCAATCAATGAAAGCAACACAAATAAAGAAGGACCTCCTACACCACACTGATAAATGCTTTATTCTGGTAACAAAAGTAGCAGCTGGACATGCAAGGACTACACAGACATTATACTACTGACTGTGAACTTCCCAAGGTGTGAGAAGGATTTCCAACTAGGCCAACCAGTGACTGGGTCTTGACCTCCCAGCAGCAGAAGAAGCTGCTGATCTTTCTGAAGGGGTAAACCCAGGTCCTGGGGTGGGGGAGTGAGTTAACATAAGAACAGTGCTTAAGACTGGGGAAAGACTGTTTCCTGTAGACGGAAGTTTCTATGCTACCTGGTCCCACAGTCATTCAGTCCCCCAAAAAACCGCAGAGAGGCTTATAATGATTATAAACTCTTTAGCCTCATTAACTAGCTCTTACAATTTAAATTAACCCATAATTCTTGTCTATACTAGCCACGTGATTTGGCAACTATTTTCAGTGAGGCATTTTCATCTTGCTTCTTCTGTGTCTGACTCTCTCTGCCTTTCCTCTTCCCAAAATTCTCCTGGTCTGGTCACCCCACCTATACTTCCTGCCTGGCTACTGGCAAATCAGTGTTTTATTAAACCAATAAGAGCAACAAATTTTTATAGTGTGCAAAAGCATTATCCCACAGCACTTCCTGACCAAACTATGGTTGCAGGTAATTTCAGTTCTCTACATCACTGATTTGTCCTACACTGACCTAACAAGCCCTTATTACATGGTTGGCTGTGTCTCAGCCTTGAAAGGTGTCTGCAATCATAGTGAAGGAACTGATTGAAAAAGGGTGATATCCCATAAATTGGTGCAGAAATACTTGAGAGGATCCTGATGAAATGATGCAACTCACTTAGGACATTGAACTCTCAGATTCTGATGGATCTATTCTGCCCAAGGAACTGCCTTTTCACTGTTAGTGGCAGATGCATTCCCAGCCTGACCGGAGTCCTACTGTGCCCTCTACCCCTGTGTTAATATTGGAGAACAGAGCCTGCTTGTTGGTTCCCACCTGCCCAGCTAGCTTAGCTCTGAAATAATCACACAGAAACTGTATTAATTAAATCACTGCTCGGCTCATCAGCTCGAGCTTCTTATTGGCTAACTCTTACATATTAATTTAACCCATCTCCATTAATCCGTGTATCACTAGTTGACAGTGGCTTACTGGCAAAGTTTCGGCATGTCTGACTCTGGCAGAGACTCCATGGAATCTCTCTGATTCTGCCCTTTTTTCTCCCAGCATACAGCCTAGCTTTCTCTGCCTAGTTCTGTTCTTCCCTTCCATAGGCTCAAAGCAGTTCTTTATTAATTAACCAATAAAAGCAAAACATAGACAGAAGGACCTCCTATACCAGTTAAAGAATTAGACAACCATTGTTTGCAGAAGTAACAGTAAATATTCCTGAAGGAGATCTAAGCAAGACAATGCTGATCGTCCACAGGTCCACCCTCACAACCTGGCTTTGTTTCTAGGTATATAAGCAGAGTCGTGAGTGTGTCTGTATATGAACCCGGTGGTTATTTCTTCAGCTGCTATGCATAATTGGAATATATAGACTGAGGAGTCGGTAGAATCTCCACATTGGTTCCCTGACCTGTGGAGTGAGGTATATCGTGGTTATAAGGCCAGTAGAAGCTATTATATGTGTGTCTCCTTGGGAAACTCATGAGTTGATGTCAGTAATCGTATCCTTGGAATAGTTATGGAGAGAGCACACCAGTAATGTGAAAGATGTGGGGTGATGGTTTCAACCACATCTCTTTGTCTTTCCTGTTTGACTTGTGCAGAGGACAGACAGACCTTAGAGCATGACAGTTATGTCTCATTCTGTGGTGGGTGGGTCAAATTGCTGCTGCTGCTGTTGTACAGTGTGATTTCTTTTATATTTTTTTCCAGATTATTTTATATCCTGATACTGCATGTAGCAACTGATGAGGTAAGTGCTTTTTTTCTCCATACCTGTCTGTGAGGTCCATCAGAACCACTTTCTTTTCAGATGGCAAACCCAGCAGTATAAATACAGTGCTCAGTCTGAAAAGCATGCTAATTGTCCCCAAACCTACTTCTCTTTGCACTTTGTGTTTTCTTAGATATGGACACTTCTGCCCGTTGGACACTAGGTGGCACTCTATATTAGGGTTTGCATTAATTTTGCGACGTTCTTAGTGTCATTTGAAATAACAGCTTAGTAAGAGAGGAGTTGGAGACTTCCAGTGAATGCACCTGTCATTCATACAAGTACTTGTCAAGATTAAGTTGTTCAGTCAGTTTTAGGGACCTTGGTACAAATCCAAACGGGGTCCATGTGTGCGTGCGCACGTGCACACACACCACACACTCACACACACACACCACCACCACCACCACCATCACACCACATCTGTCCTAAGAACTCATTTAACACCCATAGTATCCTGGGAACACACATTGTACTGTGGTGGAGTACATATTAGAACAGATGAAAGTCTGGGTAAACACACACACACACACACACACACACACACACACAATGTAATCAAACACTTTAGTTATATATGCTCTCTACTCCAAAAATAGAAAAAAATTGTACATTTCTAAGAGGAATTTAAAAATAGAAAGAAAGAAAGAAAAAAGAAACTACTGTTTTTTTCCCTGTAGTGGAGGGATTTTTATGTTATTTTTCTCAGATTCCTAGAATTGCATTCATTTGTGTACCTGAGTTGAAGTCTCATAGTTTTGAAAGAAAACCCCAGATAATGAGTAGATATTTTACAGATATAGATAGATAGATAGACAGATATTTACTAAAGTGTAAACTCTTTAAATACATAAATTAGACATACATATAAAGAATATGACAGCAGAATAAAATTTAATTTTACAGAAAAGGCAAAGCACAATACTTGAAGGAATATGCTTAAATTTTAATTTGTATAAAAATCTGTACAGCTTGGCTTAAACATGAGACTCTTTATGAACGAGAAAAGTTAGTTAAACCAACACTAACTTAAGAAATTATTGACAGCGCTATAAAAGAAGTAGTAATTTAAAAACAGACTGTGAGGCTCAAAGCCTACTGATGCCACAGGAATGCGGCCCATGCCAGTGTGGGCTGGCTGTGAGAAGGCAGAGAGGAGGTCCCGCGTGGTGCGATCTGTGCTCAGGTTGTGACTGACACTGTGACAGGAGTGGGACCGACAGAATGGATGTAAGCACTAGAAGTGAGTTCTTCTCTATCCGTCATTTCAGCCAATGCTTCTGCCTTTGATGTCAGAACACTAAAGCCATAGAACAGTATGGAAATGCCATTTACTCTCTTAAAAATTCAACTTGCAAATGGTTGGTTTATTTATCCTAAATATCGAAATTAATTCCCCTGTGAAACACTCTGGGCCTGAGTTTCTTGCCCCCATCCTTCACTTCTTACATGAGCATTCATATTTTAATTTCTTTTAAGGTAATTATTCTTGGGTTGCTTTCATTATTTTTATTATACTACTATTTGTTCTCATTTCATTTATTTGTACAAACTGTTTGCACAACTGTGTTCACTATGTGACCTTAAGTCCTTTTAGTTTCTGCAGAGTTGGTAATGATTTTTCCCCACAAATGATTTTTGCCCACAAATGTCAGAAGACGGTGTCAGATCACCTGAACCTTAAGCTACATATGTTTCTGAGCTGACATGTGGGTGTTGGGAATGTAACTCAGGTCTTCTACAGGACTAATCAATATACTTCACTCCTCGGAGATCTGTCAATCCTCCTATAAGAAGTAAAGAAATGTCTCTTATTTGCCTTGGTAATCCTAGAAATAAGTATGTTATATGTCACCTCAAAATAAATCACTGAACTTTGAATGTTCATTCACATTCAGTTAAATACACACACACACACACAAACACACACACACACACACACACACACACACCCCAGAGGTTTATTTCTAGTTGCCTTTCCCATGCCTGTTTTTGATTGAAAGGCAACAAAGGAATATCAAAATAATGTGTTTATGTATCACAGGGGTCTTGATCTGTGCTTAAAGACAAAACAACAAAAACCCTTGCAAATAGATCACAAAATCAGAAAAATATTTTATTTAGAAAGAAATAACATGTATAGTTCTTGAGACTTCATTGCAGGTCACTTGATTCTACGTACTAATGAATAAAATTTTTCTGATGAAAGTCCCATGCCAGCGCAGGAATTCTGAGTGCAAAGATCATATGGTAGCTATTGTAGTTAATTGAAGGGGACAAGAAAATGTTGCCCCTTTGCTCCACCAGATCTCCTGAAACATTCTATTAATTTTTTCAAGAAATACCTAGGGCTCTTTGGCCACTATTTGTAGGTCTGAGCTTTGGCTGAAGCCATAATTGTGGAAATCAAGAGGGTGTCACTGAACACACCTATTCAACGCATTACTGATAATCAATTTTTAAGCAACTATATTTAGGAAGCTTAAGCATTGCTGCCCTGTGATGGTTTGATTTTCTGCATTATCTTGAAGATCGAATCTCTGCTGTGTATTTCCAAATTGGTTTTTATTCTCAAGAAACTAAGCTTTGCTCATATGCAGGGTTACAAAGTGACTTTGATTCCATGTTGGATTCATTGTTTGAGTTACGAGACAGGAAAATCACATTCTAGAATAGAGAAAACATTCAGTTTCAGAATACAAATGAATATATATGATCACACACACACACAAGCATTTATATACATATGCACATAGGAAGTTAGATACATAGACACACACACATATTTAACAGAATTTCATTCATACCTAGAACTTCTACCTGTTCCAAGATGAGAATAGCACATTATTAAGTTATGCACATATTTGATGTATATTATCTAATCTTCATTTTAATATTCTAACTAACGATGTGGTCAGAGCACAGGTTTTGGTTCCGTTACTGAAGACACGCATTCAGAGCTGACAGAGAAGGGTTCCATGCAATTATTAAACATCATTGCCTTAACATCTTTGATGCAAGAAAAAACTTAAGATAAGGAAGGAATTAGAGTCTAAGATGCTGACTGAATCCATTCAAGTGTGTAATTGGTCTTTACCAAGTCAAGGCTTTTAATGAGACTAGTCTAGTCTTTGTAGGAGAAAGTAGCCCTACTTAAAAGGGAGGTAGCCAGGCTCCAGCATCCTGAACACAGGAAAACTCAGCATAATCCCAGGAATTGCATTTAACTTCTCAGAGCCTTAGTACCTTTGTTTGCAAACGGGAAGGAAAGAAGCAGGTGATGTGTTAGGGCCACCTGTTTTCTTGACCAGATATTCCTCGTCAGCTACTCAATGGCCTTCTACCCCTTCATTTACTGCCCTGTCTCACTGTCCAAACACCCTGACGTTTACATCATGGTGACTGATTATCCTATGTGTCATTCGTGGCAGTATAGGTCAGCACATCCTAGAGGAACAAAAGACAAGATTCCCAGAGGCCTCCAGCATACTCACCCGAGAGAAGTCAGAGTGACCCTGTTTCCACCACAGCGTGGCAGCCAGCATAGCCAGGCCAAGCTCCAACACACTGAAGATCACCATCAGTGAAAGGACTCCCTAAATTCAGGAGAGGAGAAGTTGGGGTGACTGACCCAGCTGCAGCCTTGGTGGGAAGTGACTGTAGAGAGGAAACCATCTCCACCGTCAGAGAGAGAAGAAAGAACACCATGAAGAAGGGAAAGGGATCCCTCCAAACCCAGGCTTAGATCAAGGCCTGAGCCCTTCGTTCCCTGAGGGGAGGTGGATGAAAGCCAAACTAAACCAGAGCTGTTTATGCCACTGCTTCTTGCCTGTCTTGGGCAGGCTCCCTGACTACCCTGTTCACTCAGCGAGGGGGCAGAGGGGAGTAGTGAGAGCCAGGACAGAGTCAGGGGCTCCTGCTCTTGGTTCTCCTAGTGGGAGGCTGGGCAAGTCTCTGCTTCTCTGTCTTCTGTCTGCTCACTTCTCACACGTGTGTAATAATTCCTCCACAGAGGTTTGTGAGGGTTAGTGAGGTTCTGACAGTGCAACACCTTTGTAAAAGTCAGCATCGATAGAACCTTTTTCCTCGGGGTGTGTTTCCTCGGCCTTTTTCGTGATGGTAAAAGGCGGAGAAACAGTTCAGTTTCTACATTCTGTACCATCACAAACCAATTCGTAGAAGGGCCTAGGTTAAGAACACACAAGCTATGACTTCTGTCTTGAGGTGTCCTTCATGAAGGCTGCTTGATAGGGAGGAATGTCACGCTGTAACTTCTCCATTGTTCATACACAGGTAGAGAGGAGACAGAGCATGCCTCCATTATCTTGACACTGTCCCAGCAAATGCATTCAACCCACTCTGTTTATTTATACATCTATTTTATGCAGCCCTGACCTTTCCCTAAGATCTCAAAGCAGACAGGGTGAGAGGATTTCAAAGAGTAGGGGAAGACCACTCTTTTCCAAAAGCTCCATGAGCCTTGAGGAACACTCACAGTCAGAACATTCTTGGTGCTAGAGCAGTCGTCGTTGTCGAGGGGACGGTGGTAGAAATACTGCTCAGTTGGTCGAAGAGCTTTGCTCTGCTCACACTGCTCTGAGGCAGGATGCAAACCAGCCAGGCTGACAGAGAGGATAACGATGCCCATGAAAGCAAATAAAATACTCAGGATGTTCATAATCAGGCTGCCCTCTACCTGAAACGAGCAACAGGTTTCATTCACACCTCTTTCCCAACAAGTTGCGCCAATTCTCTTTGTCTTCCTTAGCGGCTGAAAGATTAATAATTTGTTTCTCCATCTCCCTGACTCATAGTTATGATCACTAGAAAGAGGAGAGGCTGTAGTTTTCCTTCCTTATTTTTCCTAGGCTCCATTTCCTACATGATATTTTTGATCAGATCACTTTACCCAACCTCTATCATGTGTATTGGCCCCACAGAATTTCTAGAAACATACAGATCCAAAATGTAAATGGTCATTGTGTGGATAAATAGGATTACAATGAAAAGAAATTAAATATTCCCCTGGCAAAATCACCCATCACCCATGACTTTTAATGGAACCCCATAATGCAAAACTGGAAAATTCTAAAGACAGTGGGAGCAAAGGAGGAGTTGTGGACACCAGGTGTGTTCCCTGTCCCTCAACATTGTCAGTGCTGTAGTTTGGATTTGATGTGACCTGAGACCCACATATGAAAGACCTGATCCCCAGGCAGATGACACTGTGAGAGCTCAGAACCTCTAGGAAGTGCCTCCTGACCAAACGTTAGTCCTCAGAGAAGAGCCTGCAAAAGGGGTATATCAGAAATGGCACCTTCATCTTTTTCTTTTCTTCCTTGCTGACATGTGGCACACACCTTTGCTCACTTAGCATGAGACACTCCCTGCCTGAGTGTAAGCTCCGAGCAAATGGATCCACCTAAAGCCTGCACTATGAAACCTCCAAAATATGAGCCCAAAGAAAACATTCCTCTGTTCATGTTGAGTATTCCCAAGAGATGAACATGGACACACCTAACACTGACTAATATCCTCAGAATAACACGCTCTGTCCACACGGCACACATGGATGCATCAACCATGCAGGACAGACAGATGAAGCAGTTCATTCCTTACATACTACCTCCCAACTCAGACGATCAAAGGTGATTGTGGGGACTCGTTCTCAGTGTCAGGTAGACTTTGCAGTCTGAAAAGGCTTAGGATTGGCTGTAACTGGGGCCACACGGGGATGGCTGTAGGCAGAAATCTAGACATGTGACACGGGATGTTGTCATTTGTGGAAACAGTGGGGCAGAGAGAAGCAGGATAAAACTAGATGTTGGTAAACTGAGGCCATGCTACCAGAGTTCCTTTCGCTTTCATTGTTCTTGAGTACTCAATTCCAAAGCTCACTTTGGATTTTATATCTGCGTTTATAGTGTCAGCAAAATAAATATACTTTTCTCAACAATGACTTCTTTTATTCCTCAACATGTAGAAAGTGAAAATTGAGCTAAGACCTGTCTAAAGGGTATAATTAAAGGTAAGAATTTCCAGGGTGTGCCCGGATGTCTTACACTGGAGTATGATTTAATTTCAGCACATTTATATTTAAGGCCAATTGTATAAACCATTCAGAATTTGGCATTTTTGGGTGCTACTTTCCACAAACAGTGACTAAAGTCTAATTCTTGGACTCCTCTAACAGCAGCTGCAATCAGGATGTTGGTCGTGTGTTCTAAAACAGACTAGGTTTATTCTAGCTGGCCTTCTTTAGTCTCCACACACGGGATGAAAAGAACATTCTTGAGCACAGCTTAAGTGTCTTTCATTCTTATTCTATCTAGATACTACTTATATCCTTGGTTACTTTTACCCCCGGAATTTTACCATGACAACAGAAAAGTAATCAATACTCTGTGTATTTGAGAGACTGTTTAGTCAGATCCTAACAAATAAGTCCCTAAGCTGTTGATTGCCTCACATGGCATTCTGGCCCACGACTTATTTGAGTCAACTCCTTGAGGAATGTAAGTTGACTGATGGCTACGTGAATCTTTACATATCTCAAAAGCTTCTTCCTATAGTCCATCTTTCTTCTCCCAGTGACTTCACTATTCCTCTAGAATAAGTTAAAAATAGTTAAAGCTGAATTCTTAGCCAAAACAAATAATTACTGAGACTTTCAGGATTCAAATATTCTGCTTCTTGTTTCAAAATTGCTTCCTCAAGCCTATCAAAAGCATTACCTTTATGGAGATCTAGATCAAAGATGTTTCTCATGTGAACATTTTGCCTGATGTTTTGCATGCATTTGAAGTGGTGAGATTATATAGTATATCCACAGCAAATACAACTTTTTAAAATAAGAACCATAACTTAACTACTGAAGAGTAAAATTTTAAAGCTTTTGCGTTAGACTTTTCATTGTTATGACAAAATACTTCACATAAACAACTTAAGCAACAAAATGTATTTCACAGATTCAGTGTCTTGGCCCACCAGAGTGGGGTGGTGTGGCAGAGCAGAGCAGCTCACAGCACAGTGGTCCTGGTCCTCATGGAAGCAGAATGAGAGGATAAGCACATTTCTACTTCTTCTGTCTATTCCACCTGAGTCTTTATCCTAAGGGATGACCCTATCACATTTTGGAAATAGAACAACCTCAGAGGTATGCTTTCTCATCTCCAAGGTGCTTCCTGTCAGGTCAAGTTGATGATCAAGATTAATCATTGTAGTCTGTTGCCTACTCAATGGGATCATAAGAACATAGTTTTACATGACCTTCACTGCCAGTCGTCTCAGAAATAAGGCACACTGTGATTTTGGTCACTGTGATAGGAAAAATGTGCTCTATACAGGGATAGGGCGAACCCAGAATCAGCTCACAAAAGGACAAGATATTATTTGTAATGTGAAAAGCCAGGCCCTGATGGGTGCTCCCTGGGTTCATCCTCATCAGTTCAGGTTTAAGGCTCTTATACTCACCAAAAGCTTCGTTGACTTCTTCTCCCCGATGACTGACAGAGTTCCAGAGATGATAAACTGCTCAGACAAGAGGAAAATGCTGTCAGGTCAATTTCAATGTACAAAGTGATGACAGTGTCACTCTCTGGGGCTCATGACAAACCTCCATGGGAAAAGCCTCAAGGAACAAATGACCAATGTTACACTTGGGCTCTCAGAGGAGTCCCTTTTCTCACATACTATTTAGAAAACACAAGAAAGGTAGATAAGAGTAGAATTATATCCCATTAAAATAAATAAAGACTTAGGAGGAAGTAAAAACATATTTCATTGCTTGGAAAGGGACATTTAGAAATTAGATGATTTTTAGAATCTGAAGCATTGCTCTCCAGGGAGAGACTGGAAAACAGCTATTGGGGTTTTATCCCCTATTTTATTAATAGAGCTATGCCACTCTGGCTGTCATATGTAAACCATGCAAACTTCTCTCAGTGACCCTCACTTGAACATATTGAAGTATCTTTTTAACGTGCAATTTTCAGTCTACCAGAATCTTAGGGAGGAGTTTTTCAGCTACCTTCCATTAGGATATTGGCCCATACTTTCCATTTCTTCTCATGCTCGTGGCTGACATCATACCATCATCCTGGTGTCTAGGTGATGCTGGTGTACTAAGTGAATTTCTTTATCTCAGATTTTTGTAATACTTTGAGAGCAAATTGCACTATTTTAGTTCTTTAAATAAGGGATGATAGTAACAAACACAGCAGACAAGAAATGGCACTCTCAGTGGCTGGTCCTGGAGACTAAGGTAAAGGAGAACAAAAGGAAGCAAAAAGTTGGATGGTGAGAAGACTTACCGTGGTTCATAAAATCAAAATTACTTTCTCTCGTCCAATAAATTAAAGAAAATCAAGAAGCAAACCTGCTTTAGAAATTTAAGAAGGGTAGAAATATTGTAATTCCTGTTCTCGAAAGTTAAGTAGCCTATCCACATAAATAAATGGCGAGTCTTTATCTCTGTGATGCTAGGACCTGTGCATCCCATGCATGCATTTGACTGCTGAGCTACACCCATAGCTTCCCATGAAGAGGCTTTATATAAAACTGAAAAGCACTCAGTGTCTCTTCTAAGGCAAGGGATGCTTAGTGATATGTAAAGAGCACAATATGGAGAAGAGAAAAATAAAGTCACAACCCTGACCTAGAAATCACCACATCAGTCCCTGATCAGGGTTAAGTTAGCCGTGACATGATGTAAATAGTATGGCCCCTTCAAGGACCCTGACAGTCTGGCAAGACACTGCTGTCACCTGAACAGTCACCATTCTGTGCTCAGTGAAAGATTAAGAAAATATCTGACAAATTCAAACATAGGATTTTTCATAAAAACAAAAAAAATCCTGACCAGCCTGAGAAACCATCAAAGTTACCAAGGATAAGAAAGGTCTGGGACAATCCAAAGGAGGAAGTCTAGTGGAGGCTCTGGAGACAGAACAGCTGGTGGAATGCAGGGTCTTTGAATGGAACCTGGGACAAAGGACACTCGTGGAAAAAATGGTGAAATCAGACAGTGCCTCTGCGTGAGATGGCTAAAGCAGAAATCATTGGAACAAATGAGGAAAGGTGGAGCTGTGGATGCATCGGAAAATAAAATGCAGGAAAGGAAAGATTGTTACTGAGCTGTAGGAGGCAGACAGGAAGTCACAGTGACAGGAAACCTCACCTGTGCATGAGACTCCTCTACCTATCTAGAGGGGAGCTGCGCTCTGAGAGAAGGACCTTCATTGTCCTCTTGACCCCAGGCATGGAGCAGCTTCTGAGGAATTTGCAGTCTTTCACTCTTAGTGCCTTCAACAAGCCAGATCCTAAGAGTGGAAGCATTGCTGCCTACATCCTCTGTTCCCCGTCTTGTGCCCGCAGAACTCTACTTACACACACAGCTCCTGCAAATGGGTAGGCAGAATTTAACAGGACAGAAATCACTGAGGTAAAGTGTGTGGTGGTTGGAGAAGATGCCAAAATGATGCCCAGACTCAGCACCATCATACCACACATGATCTGGATNCGTGAGATGGCTAAAGCAGAAATCATTGGAACAAATGAGGAAAGGTGGAGCTGTGGATGCATCGGAAAATAAAATGCAGGAAAGGAAAGATTGTTACTGAGCTGTAGGAGGCAGACAGGAAGTCACAGTGACAGGAAACCTCACCTGTGCATGAGACTCCTCTACCTATCTAGAGGGGAGCTGCGCTCTGAGAGAAGGACCTTCATTGTCCTCTTGACCCCAGGCATGGAGCAGCTTCTGAGGAATTTGCAGTCTTTCACTCTTAGTGCCTTCAACAAGCCAGATCCTAAGAGTGGAAGCATTGCTGCCTACATCCTCTGTTCCCCGTCTTGTGCCCGCAGAACTCTACTTACACACACAGCTCCTGCAAATGGGTAGGCAGAATTTAACAGGACAGAAATCACTGAGGTAAAGTGTGTGGTGGTTGGAGAAGATGCCAAAATGATGCCCAGACTCAGCACCATCATACCACACATGATCTGGATTGCCTGTTGAAAGAAACAAGAGGGGAGATTAAAACCAGTAATGACAAGCGGTACCTCTCCACTCCTCCCATGGTGCTTATGAATTGTCACCTCCTTCTACGTCACTGTAAGCACACAGACACTGTAATAGCTCTGAGGTGAGGGAAGTTCCTCCTGGAGGAGATGTGGCCCTGCCACAGACTCAGGTCATCTTCAAGTACTTTTTTTCAAGAACTCTTTTCATGTTCAAGAAATTTCCCAGCACCTCCTGGCTGTGCTTTAACAATGTGAGCCCTTAGTTAGCAAGTCTCCTCCTTCTTGTGGGAAGAAGAGTAATCTGAGATCCCTTCCACTTTGAACACATTCTAATGGAAACCGCTGGGTGCCGCATCACCCAGAACCCACAGAACACCACACTGAGCCAGCCTCTCTGCCCAGCTCCACAGCCTCTTCAGTCCAGGTGTCCCTTCTAGGGATCCCTAGCCTCTGTAGGAGAAGGACACTTTTGTCTTCCTGACCTCCTTCACCTCACAGACTCACGGTTCTTGTACATTTGGTCAAGCAATTTTTAAATTTTTGTTACATGTGTGTCAAAGGAATCCAGGTGATGGTATGTCCAAGGCAAGGCCAATAGTTTAAGTTCTGAAACTGGGTAACTCAGAGGCCCATTCAGATAGTGTTAGAACAGACGACACTGAGAAACAGCCTTATCTTTCCTCACAGCACAAATATATGTTCTTTCTCATACCTTCCCTTTACCCCCAGAAGAGTCCCTTTAGTAATTTTGGGATGAACACATAGAAGAAAACCAGTGGTCTTTCTGTGGTGTCTCCTCTCCCTAAAGTTAGAAAGGTATTTCATACTCAGTGAGTACCAAGAATGTATCTATACTATTTTCATAAATGAAATACTAGCAAATACTCTCTAAAAATGAAAAAGTAAATTAAACAACAAAATCTCAATAATTCATATTTGCAATAAGGGAAAATACTTGCTAATTTTTGGAACTTTAGAGATATATACATCTTGCTGAGGATTTTCTACTGGTCTACAGACTGCTCTGTGATCATTTTCTCAAAACTGAAGGCTGTCCATTTTCCAGTCTATTTCTTTTCCTCAGACAAAGTGTTTCCTTCTCTGCCCTCCACCCACTCCAGAGCATTCTGAGTTTGATTTACCGCAATCACTTTGATCTCTGCCTTTAGATATTTCTTCAGGTTGTCTTGCATCTGGTGAGTTGGCTGGGGTTTGTCTGTTTGGGGAACGTTAACTTGATTTGGTGAAATCACTGTG
Organism: Bramus lutescens; assembly: GCA_001685075.1. Taxonomy (NCBI): domain Eukaryota; kingdom Metazoa; phylum Chordata; class Mammalia; order Rodentia; family Cricetidae; genus Bramus; species Bramus lutescens. Next base: position 3,950 of record LOEQ01013567.1, on the reverse strand, counting down.
ACAGTCTCATTGGTCACTACTTGTGGGATCATGATGGAGCTTCCAGGGCTGGAAGAGAAGATGCACTTTGCTCTTAAAAAGAATTGTACTCATTGTACTATTTTGTGTCATTGTTGATTTGTTCGTTTGATTGATTGGTTTTGTTTTTGGTTGTTTGTTTGTATTTGTCTATTTGCTTTCTAGAGAGAGAGAGAGAGAGAGAGAGAAGGTATAAAGTTGAATGGGGAGGATTAGACTATATTGTATGAATTTTCAATTGAAAACTAAATGCTTTACTCTGAATACAATAAAATCCAAACAGACAAACAAAACAAACTATGCTCCTAGGGTCTGCCACCACCTCCAGACTGTGAACCTTCCTGTATTCTTGACCTGTCTTCTGGCAGGCGAAACTGATGGTTTGGAGGAATAAAATACTCCACACCTCGATTCCTGAAGTCTTTCCCCATGATGTTAGGCACAGCCCACTGAATTTAGATAATAAGCACATCATAGGAAGAGACAGTATGAATCCTCAGGGGCTCCTGGGTCCACATCTAAACATTCACTCCACATTTGTAAAATGGAGCTCCAGTATTTTCCTCAGTTCTACCTAGTTTAAGTGCATTTTCTTTATCTGATGACTTTCATCCTCAGGTTACTCTCTGGTCATGAGATATTGAAATTTAGCTTTCATAGTTTTCCAATTCTTGCTACATACCATTCAAAATACTTAATCCCATTTATCGGTTTTGTGAGTCTAATAGTACTACTTTTAGAATTAGCACTTTATATTTTGTCATATTTTCATAGAAGTTATCTTGTAGTGTTTTTAATCCATGAAAAAATCCTTTCTGCAAATAATAAAATCATAATCGGAAAGAAAATCCAGAGTCAAAAGTTAGATGTACATGTGGAAGTAATTCACACTTTATTCAGTGGCATAAAATGAATGTTAAATACTATTTAAAGTTCTTATTGTTAATCAGTTGCCTATACACAGTTGGGTGCTGTACCCCAGCTCTCTCTGGCTCTCCCTATTTCCCCCTCTGCCAATGGCAGCCTGTGTCTGAGTCTCTTCAGCATGGAGAAGCAGCTGAATGCAGTAGTAGAAGTCCTGGAGTTGTACCCTGAGGTTCAAGGTCAGAANTGGCAGCCTGTGTCTGAGTCTCTTCAGCATGGAGAAGCAGCTGAATACAGTAGTAGAAGTCCTGGAGTCGTACCCTGAGGTTCAAGGTCAGAAGCATGTCCTTGTTAGTTGGAAGGACCAAGTTGTCTGTGAAATTGGTTTTTGAGCTCAGGTTGAAGTTCTACAATACTTTGATTGCACTCTGACACTCCTAATTCTGCCCAATAAAGTTATGACTTGAATCTGTGAACAGAGTCAGTGACTAGTCGGCTGGAATTGGCCATAGGGAAGCCAGCAGCTTGGATAGAGAAGACAAACAGGAAGGAGAGGGTATGGACTGGAGTTTGAGCTTCCTCCTGGTTCAGCCAGGAGGGAAGGGACTGGTCTCTTGCAGTGTTTATGACCAAAAAGCAAGGTCAGCTAGCTGCTACTCAGCCTCTGGGTGCTAACAGGTTTTCATTCCAGTCTTTGACTTCTGAGTCTCATTGGTTAACAAAACAACAGAGATACTTAATTCGAACTTATGTGGAAGTGGCAGAGCCTGGCTGTGGAACTGGAAGCCCTGCCAGGCAATGGCCTGAGTGTCCAGCAGGGTGCTGACTGAGGGGTTGTGGGGTGGCAGATGATAATTAAAAATATCAAGGGATTAATGAGTAGCAGCTAAGCCAAGAGGAAAACATCAGCCTGGCTCTCTTTTTTCTGTGCTGTTCTCAGCCCTTAGGCTGCCCAGTTAGTGAATGGCCTGAGAGCCTTTGCAGGTGCAAGAGTTCTGCTCCCAATAGTCACATGGCCATAGGTTGGTGACCTTTAAGATCATGCGGCTAGAAAGAGCAGGGACACTGGTGAGCTGGATGCCTCTTCCATTCTCCCATTTAGTTCTGAAGTGTCCCAGGGTCTCCAGTGCTTTCATGAGCATTGGCATTTCCCCTTATCGAAGTCCCAGAAAGAGAGTACTGCACAGGCAGAAGCCTCTTCAGGATTGCCTACCTGTGCCTGTGTGTCTCCCAGTCCTCCCAAGCTGGGCCCTCAGGACCTGAAGAGCTTTTAGTGCTGGGTTCTCTCGGTCCGAATCTTGGTTTCTGTTGGTGAAGTTCTGACTGTCCCCAGCCCTTCTTCCTCTTTCCGTGTTCACTACCACGCAGGATCGAAAGCGTACACACTGTGACCATGTCAATGCAGCCGTACTTCCTATTTCAGTAACTTCCAGGAACTCAGAAAAATCGTGAGAAGAACCAGTGCTGGGAGCCTGTGGGGTGTGATCGCCAACACCTACCAGCTCCAATTAATGCCCAAGTCCACGTTCTGGAACCTTACTTGTCAAAGTGTTTAACAGAGAACAGCAACAAGCTGGGGAAGCCCATGAAGATAAGAGAAAGTGACTTTGCAAGAGGCCTGACTTGTTTTTAAGTAGTCTTTAATGAACTGTCTTGATTGCTAATGGTATTCCCAGTCATAGAAATACTGATGCCAAAACATTTCACCATACATAAAAAAGAATAATGATAATAGCAATCATAACCTTAGGTTTTGAGGGACTATTTAATAATATTTGATCAATTGTAATAACTGAACATATTATAATACTTATGGTATTTGCTTATTTATACTTTTTAACTAATTTCACAGCCTCTGAAAATGCTGCAAGCAGCCGTTCATACCCACTGATTCATCGCTACCCACTTTAGAACTCTTCTAATGTTCTCTTTCTAACCGATGTCTAGACCCCTGGGCTTCTCAACAAAGGAGGTGCCCTGAGATTCCTGGACACTACTAGGAAAGTAACCTACAGCAGAGGAAGAAGTGGGAAAGTTTCAATACACCATGAATGACTTTGACAGTCGCTCACTCAGGATGCTATCATGAAGACAGATGTCCTTGTGGCTTTGAGTTCACAGTTCAGAAGCTGATTTTGATGATAATTAATAGCACAGGGCAACTAGAACCAGATGCAGCAACTGCACAGCCACACTCTGGAAACTTCCTTCTTTCTTTGCTTAAAATGTCTAGATGTGGGTTAAAAGGAAACATGGTGTCCTTCCCATCATCTCCTGTGGATTCATCACTGTCCTTCCCATCATGTTCTGTGGACTCATCACTGTCCTTCCCATCATGTCCTGTGGACTCATCACTGTCCCAGAACCCAGTGAATTAGTGAGGTGCTGTAGTATCAATGCCGCTAGTTTTTTTTCCCCCAGCCTCTTAGCCCTGACATAATCACACAGACTCCATATTATTTAAAGCACTGCTTGGTCCATTATTCCAGCTTCCTATTGGCTAATTCTTACATCTTAATTTAAACCATCTCCATTAATCTGTGCATCACCACAAGGTGGTGGCCTACCAGCAAAGTTTCAGCACTTCTGTCTCTGGTGGTGGCTCCATAGCTTCTCTCTGTCTCCACCTTCTTTTCTCCCAGCATTCAGCTTAGCTTTTCCTCACCTACCTATACTCTGCCCTGCACAGGCCCACAGCAGTCCTTTATTAAAAATGGTATTCACACCATACAGAGGGGAATCCAACATCAAGGTACAGCTATTCTTCTGAGCTTTGACAAAGCAGAAGTGTGGCCTGTTGAGGGCAACCATCCCCACATTTGTCTCCAGGAGAATGGGCTTATAAACAAGTTAAATCTGTCTACCCCAGATTCCCTCTCCAGTCTGTTTTTCATCTGCACACTCTCACAATTTTAAGTGTACTTAAGAATATTTAATCAAGAACTTGATATAATGCCTGTAAGATCACCATCACAAAGGCCTGCATGGTGACCTAAGAGTGGTATTTTTGTCACACTATTTCCACCATCTATTCCCACCATCAACCTTCTCTTCTCCCCAACCTTGGG